>CAMOHE010047941.1:0-53377 GCA_946598075.1 Artocarpus hirsutus
TACTAAAATACTTTTATATTATGCATTGTATGTCAATCATATGATGTGCGTTCATATATATAGATTAGTCAGTCTGATGTAAAACCAACTCAAAACTTGTCACTTTTTCGTTTATAAATGTAATTTTATTTATGTGTTTATATAATACTCAATTTGTTGACTATAACACCTCATAAATATAGCCCAATATATATAATATTGTAAGTTATAGCATAAACAAAATTCCATTAGTCTGCCAACGACAAAAGTTATAAATACCGGACAATAAATTTATTATATACTTTCTGAACTCTTCAGATAGAATATCGATTTTAATAATATAAACTACGAGGTGTCGACAGCGCCGTAAACGCTTGTAAAAACTATTTATTTAATGACGACTTAAAAAGGAGAGAACAATAAACAATTCGTTTATCTCATAATTTGTTACACTTTAATACGTTACATATAAAATAATAAACGTCATGTTGCCGTCGGTATATATAATATTGAGCAAAGTTATTGTACATTCTTCCATGCAATAGACAAAAAAAAGTTGGTGGCATCTCGTTGCTCACGTGAAAGGTGAACAGAGAGGAAAGTACAAATACGTCACTAAATTTGATACTTCTGTTTGCTATTAATTCCAATATTATTTGTTTTTTGTTTGTTTCCTTTTGGCTTGTATAGCATACATAATTGGACGGAGAAAATTCCGTTAGTATTCTATGGCTTAATTTTATTTTTGACGTCCGGAGAATTTAGATCGTCTTATTTTAGTCTTTAACATTATAAATGATACAAATTAATATTTTAGTCTCTAACATTATAAATGATACAAATTAATCTCAGAAGTTTTATTCTATGATAAAAACAGTCATTTTATTCAGTGGCGGAACCATCTTTCAAGTTTAGTAAGAGCATTCACTGTTTGCACTATTTTTTTGAATAATATATGAAAAAAATTATATTACAAGAATTATAGCATTTGAAAATACCCAATTGGGAGAAGAGTTCTAACTTATTAGTTTCAACTCTTTACAGTATAAAGCTTTCACACGCTATAGTATAAAGCAAAAGCATGCTACAATATAAACGCTCTCATATGCTACCGCACTAGAGTTTAAATTATAAGTTTCAACTCATTTTCCAACACATGTGGATGGAAGGAGTGATTTGAATGACTTTACACATTTAAGGAAGTGCAATGACCTGTTTAAAAAAATTAGGAACAAGTTGACATAAGATTTATAATTCAGGGCTACTTATCAAATTTTAACCTACATAAAACTCTGGCTGCTAACTTCCTCCAGCAAAAGGGGTAGGAAAAAAGAAGAAGAAGAAGAAGAAGAAAATCTGGCTGCTATAACATTATTATTTGTTGCATAAAACTCTGGCTGCAAGTAAAATTAAAAGGAATACCTACTTTAAATTAAACTAATCATGTAATAGTTTAATAATAACAAAGGCAAATATAACAAATTGACCCAGCCTATCCTAAGTTCAATGATCCATACATATTATATATATATGTGTGTGTGTGTGTCTCAGAATTTGCCAATAGCATACCTTTTTTGATTATTGCCTTGCATGATAGAGCTACTAAGGTCCATAACGTGCATGATTAGTATAATTCCTAATTTTCTAAATAATTTATTGAAACTCTCAGGAAGAAAGTGAATAATAATTCCAAATTATATTTTACATCTGCATTGTCAAAGTCTGGTATGTATATATATATACGTGTGTGTTATATATATATATAGGTTTCCACTTTCCAAGTAGTAAAGGGGATTATATATATATATATATATATATATATATCACATGGTGGGGACAAAGTGTGCGGGAATTACCGAGTTCTATAATTGTCGATCGGTAGCAAATTACAAAAAGAAAAAGAAAAAATTATATTCTAAGCAACAATACGAGATGCTTGATTACAAGATCCAGCCTCCAAAAGGATCAAGTAGCAATACAAATAAAATAACAACGAAACCAAATATTTTAAGAAAAAAAAAACGAAAACAAAACAATTTGAAAACGTGAATTGTCTGAGTAAGAGTACTTAACATCATTTTTGATATAAATATTAATGAATGTTAAATGTGGAAATAAAAAAAGACAATATGAAAATAATGTATTTAATATGTTACATCTATTTTTGCTCTATTAATACATAATGTTATTTTAAATGCTATATATATATCTATATATTTTGTCATATAATCATTTAGTTTTAAAAAATTTTAAAAGTAAACATTTAGTTGTAAAATAATTTTAAAATATCAATGTTGTAATGATTAAATAATTTTCTTAAATTAAACAAAGCAATGAAATGTTAAATTTCGGGATATAATACATTTGTTATCAAATTTACCGTCAAATATATGTGTCAAATTTAACACTCAACGTCAAAATTTGACATTAATACTGACAATGTATTGAACATATTCTAATTTTCTATATGATCTCCGAGAAAAAGGCCACCACGTGAGTTCAAATTTGATCTGTCATGAACGAGACAAAACGTCACACACACTCACATATATGTATATCATGTAAATGTATAAAATCATTATTAATGCCTATATATATTCTTGTTTAATTCCTCGTTCATTTTATGTTATTTTATTTTGGATTTGCTGTCGTACGTATCCTTGCACATGCTAATAGCAGCAGCGACAGAATCTTCAATAATATCTATACACGTGTATAAACTCAAGGAGATAGTTATACACATAATAATTGAAAAAAAGTGTTAGAAATTTTCATTCTTTCATTGTAATTTACATTTTATTATCAAATAATTGGTTTGTTAATTGATTTGTCAAGACTTAGAGTGCGTTTGGCAACAATTAAAACTAATAGTTAAATTAATTTTACTGTAATATGTAAGAGTTTTATATTGTAACAGTATGACATTTTTTTAATAATATTGTCAAACGCCCTCTAAAGTAGTTAAAATTTACAAGTCAAACTTTCAAATAATTAAGAATATAATATGAATATTTTTCCCTTCATCGATTGATTGAGAAGCGTTACTTTTGCCTACAAAACATATATTATCTATTGCATGCATACGTACAATTCATAATAAAAATGCATATATTTCAAAACTGCAAAAATATATGCTTTATAGATTAAAGAAACATGCTATACTTCACGAAAACTATTAACACGAATTTTGCCAAAAAAAACAAAGCATAATCGCGAACGTTAGAAAGATTAAAATCATGTGAAGTTATTTTTCATGATTATCTAATAGGAATATTTCTAAAGGAAAAGACAATTTTATTTCACTGATAAAACATGATATTTTATTTATTGGATTATAATTTTAATTACAACTGTTTATGTTAAAATTTATAGTGTCTAACACAGAATTGTTTTCATTCCCAAATTAAACAGTTAAAAAGTTAGGTGATAACTAAAATATCCATACTCTAGCTATGGGAATATAAGCGCATGAGTTTTGGTACAAATCCCACAAAAACTTGTAGGATCCTAGCTAAAAATGAGTTTTTTTCGTTACAAGAAAATCTGAGTACTTCACTGAATTTAATGCAAGTACTATTTGACCTGGAATTTTCGAGGTTTGTTAATTAATAATTGTGTGCTCGGGCTTTGCACCATAATTCTCATCTTATAAATTTATAAGACAAACACATTTATTTATTTGATGAGAGACAAACACATTTTATTATACAAGGACAAATCCTATCATAAGAAACGTTGTTTTGCTTAAAAAATAAATTAAGACTTTGTAGTTATTGGATTAAAATTTTATAATCTAATTCACAAATAAGAAGCAATTTTTTGTCTGATGCAATATTATATTTCAAACACCGACACTCATACATGAAGCTGTTAAAATCAACTTATATGGTGTTTAGTAGAATGGTTGGAACTGAAAATATTAGTTTGAAAACTATAACACATGAGAGCTTTATATTGTAACAACTTTTTGTTTTTTCTTATAGCTGTTGAGAGTTTTATGCTGTTTGTTGTGTTCTAACTGAGATGCCATGGCCTATATATATAGATATATTAAGATGAAGTTACTTTGATTATTGTTTATCGTGCTTAATTACAAACACTATGGTTAATTAAAACAATATATGTGAATAAGATCCTTTGAGTTATTGATTAAGGAAATTTTTTTAAATGCCTTGTAGGGTAAGGATTGTTACATGGTTTTTTGAGGAACTAATTATGTAGTGTAATTAAGATAAAACACAATCGAAATGCTTTGTCGACCAAACAACTGTCACTTACTAAAATATGCTTTTTTCTTGTGTGCAATTTTACCCCTACAGCACTCTTTTAAAAGAAAGAAAGAAAGAAAAAAAAGTTGTATTGACACACTGGTCAAAATGAGATGTCTTATTAGTTTATTTCGTAAATTAAATGATCACATCACTGATAGTTTATAGTAGCCAAGATTTTCTCTTGATTATAATGATTAAAATATGTTTCCAACTTTATCTTTTAACATGGCCGAAAACAAGAACACACGTGAAGTCGTGCAAAGAGTAATTTCCTATTTGGCTGGAAAAGATATAAGTGGAATAATATATATATTTATTAAGATATAGTGACGATTCATGAATGGTGACATTGAAGGCAAATCAGACAAAATATTAGTTGAAAAATAAATGCCGTCAAATTTGATAGCCAAAATGTGACAAAATAAGGGTACCAAAGTTTGCTTTGGATTCTCAAACTAACATAATTCCCTTCTCTTTTACCCAAAAAAAAAAAAAAAAATAGGTACTGCATGCTTACACCTTTTAATTTTAAGTATTTATTATCCTTATATGTTTAAAAACTACAAAAGTTTTTGTAAAAAAATTTAAAAGACTGGTCTCAATTTTATTTTTTACACATTTTTAAACAAAAAAAACATATAAATAAAACAAAGATACCTTTAATTAATCTAAATTTGTTTATAAAATATTTATTTTCTGAGAGAAAATTTTAAAAAAAATTTAACATTTAAAAGCCATAAAACTTTAGATTTTTTTTGAAAATTAATGTTTTGTGTTAGGATTTTTTTTATGCTTTTAAATCTATAAAATATTTTTCATAACTGTTTAAAAGTAGTTATTTTGTTTTACCCATTTTTTCTATTCATATGAATAAAAATGAAATAATTTTTTTAAATTTAAAAGATATTTTTATAGTTTTTAAATACAAAAAAATAGATTGAGAATTAGTTAAAACTATACAGTAAAATTATGTAAGCAGCAACAATAATAATAACAACTACAACAACGATAGTAATAATAATAGTAATTGATAAAAAATCTAAAATTTTGTTCTCACTAAACTATCATTTTCAAATTCAAATTAATTATCGTTATTTGAAAAAGTTTACAAATCGTGTTTCATTCATAAGAAAAAAATTAACAAATACCCTAAGCTATAATTACAATATATATAAAAAAATGCCAATGATATATTTTCAACAAAGCCAATTAATATGATGCATGAGAGGGTCTTTTATAGCAAGGGCCTTTCTCCTAGGATAACCTCACCGGTAACCTATAATTGTAAAACCGTTTGATTAAGCTGAAATTATACTACTTCTCTCTTTTTTGTTATTTACGACGGTTGAAAAATAAATAGCTAACCATCGAATAGCATGTTTTTGGGACCCCAACTTTCAACGAAAATGACTTGGCAGCCGCCACCACGACGTGTACTACTTGACTGGCAGGCACCAACAATAAAACACCATAAACTTCCAATGAGAGAAAACATAAATTATTAAAGACAAACCGACAAAAATGTTTGTATTTTCCACCTCATGGGGTACGTCCCAGTATTAATGTATAAATAAATAAATATATATATATATATTTATAGAATTTAGTCCCACATATTTTCTTTCTCGTTTTACATTTCTTCTTTTTATTTTTATTTTTTCAAATTAACATGTGTTTGGGTTTAGTATCGGTACAGTTAGCAGGATTAATTAAGATGTCATCCGTACAGATGCTGAAATTAAAGTACAATAAAGAAAAGCTTCTTAATTAATTAGACAAGGGTTATTAATCTTGCTTTCAAGAAGATTATGTGTGTGTGTATGGTGCATCATATTCAAACTTTTGTCCAACTTAGAAATTTAAGCACATGTTTGCCCTCCAAAAAGAAATTAAGAAGAAAGAAAGAAAGAAAGAAATAATGTTTCGAAGAATATGTATAATATACATTTAACATATATATATATATACATATATGCATATTAATTCGTGATCTAATTTAGAAAGCAATAAAGTATGTTCTTAAACTAGCTAGCTCAGCAAAAGAGTCACATGCTAGGGAATATGAAGCATAGATGCATAGATGACAAATTGTATGGCATTTTTTAATATAGTTGGGACCATTTTTTATCAGCACAAAACATCTGTGATTAATTGTAGAAAATTACTAAACATGTGTCTATCTATAACAACGTCATGTGTGCTACAACCAACAATGAGGGCTTAATATATTACAAAGATAGATGATGGTGTACCCAAACACTTTTTGAGGAGACAAGATATCTTATGTGACATACGACTCTTAACAGCATGGATTGTTAGTAGGACTAATTCAAATTTATAACTTTATTGGGGAGAATGAATGATCTTGACACTATAAACAACCAGTGTTAGGAGAGTTTGAGCTACAATACACAAAATTGATAGAGGAGGACCTAGATTTATGGTATACGAAACACTAATGCATGGTTAGGATCTTGTGAAAAATATATTAATTGTAGAAAAATTGTAGGAAAGCCATAAACACAGCCGGGGGAGGTGTTGGTTGGGGCTAATATAACTCACTAATTGAGCCAAAAAATAATTATAACAATTTTTTGCACTATTACTCCCTAAGCTTATCACACATTTGCAGTTTGCTCTTTGAACTATAAATTTTAGCAAGATGCATCCTAAACTTACAAATTTGCAGCAAATTACTACATTCATAGCGATCTATGTTTTTTATATTAAAATTGACACATAACTTGCACATGAATAGTTGATTGAGGACATGAATTGATCATTTCTATGTAATCCATATTTATTCTGATTAATATCTTCATTGAGTTTTTATCAAAATGCAAAAATTTTAATTAATTTATTTTATGTGGGTGAACGTTCAAAACTAACAATCTTTTATACTTTTAATTAATGACCTATATAAAAATTACATGTCATTTTTAGTCTAGAATCTACTATTACTATCAATAGTATTTGCTACAAATTTTATCAGCTCATGGTGCGACTTAATAAATTTAATAATTCAAGTGGCAAATTGCTAATATGTGATAAGTTTAGGAGCTATAGTGTTAAAACCAAAGAAAAAACTAATATAACCCACTAGGTTGTTGTATACAGCTAGACACGATCATGAATATATGAGTGCACTATCTATTCTATATTAAAAAAAATGTAGAAGTCATGCAGTATAGACTGAAAAGGCTTTGTGAGAAAAGTGTTAAAAGAATGATATTTCTATGTCAGTTTCTATCTAAAAATGGAAGAAATACCAATTAAAAATATATTCGTAGTATTCATTATTTAAATAATTGATAGCTTTTATTTTTTTAAGTTAATGATGCATCCCAAAGTCCAAAATATTCTACTAGCTCTGCATATCATTGTTTGTAATTTTAAGCACTAATAATAATAAAAAAAGATGATCCATGTGTGTCCATTTTAATTGGTTTGGTGTTTATATAGCTCGCTTGATGCATTTGTTCACCTTCTAAAACTTGCATAAATGAGAAAATTGGCTGTTTATCTCCTCATTCCTCCCCTTCTATGTTACTTCAATAGCATCATTTATATTTAGCATATCGATTCGAACTTATCAGTTCAAACTATTCACAATATAAAACCCTCTATGGCTATAATATAAAGTAAAAAATAGCTATAATGTAGAGCTCTCATATGCTATAATACTTGAATTTATTTTTTCAGTTCACACCAGTTTATCAGATATACTAATCATGTCATGTCAATTAAAACATTACACCACATCAATTAAAAATGTCGTGTTGTTTAAAGTATTTCATTTGACATGACATAAACAGGGATAAAAAAAAGAGTGCGCCGAATCCGAAACTAGCATATGTGATAGATTTACTTCCTTCCACATGTGCTGCATTTTTTTTGTTTTCCAGAATTGGGTCCAGATTATGGATTAGGAATTTGCTTAATGGAAGCAAGATTTCAATGTTAGATACAAAAAAAAAAAAAAAAAAAAAAAAAGATTTCAAATAGCAAACTGAATGTGATTTTGGGAAGCCCATGGCAACTTCTGAATATAATCTTGATTCAAAACATTAAAATATTTGTAGCTTGACTGAAAAAAAAAAAGAAAAAGAAAAAAGAACTTAGCTTATTCCCGGCCATTTGTGAAGTTATTATTAGCTATATATTTTTTTACCTCACGTTCTTGCCGGGAAACCTATTTTTGTTTGACAATGTAACAAAAGTTTTTTTTTTTTTTCTTTTTCTGACATACATATGTGTATGAACTTGTTATTGGGAAATTTTCTCCCACTAGCTAGTGACTGACTACCACGCAAATTTTATTTGTGGAGAACGTGATGCATTATATGCCTTTGGAAGTTTGAGGTTTCTATAAATGATTCACAGCTGTACAGTTGTGACTGCATTAATAGTTTGACTGAAAAATCATGGTATTTAAAATTTTTGTATAGTAAGAAATTAAAAAAAAAAAAGTGGCTATTTGACAAGAGCAGTCTAAATCAACTTTTCAATTATGAACAATGTAAAACTCTCACATACTACAATAAAAATAAAAAAATTGCTACAGCATAAAACACCCTATAAGTATGCAATGGTTTTAACCATCATGTCAAATACCCTATAAGTATGCAATCACATATACGTAGATGAATATATTTATACATATATAGATATATGGTACATAGAAGGGTCATCTCTAGAGGCAAAATCATCTACGAATGATGGTAAACGGCTGTTTCAGTTATAAACAGTAAAAGCTCTCACATGCTACAGTAAAAATAAAAATATTGTTACAGTTAAACACCCGATAAGTATGCAATCGCATACATGTAGATGAGTATATTTATACATACATAGAAGGGTCATATCTAGGGGCAAAATCATCTACGGATGAGGATAGACAACTGCTCTGTGAATTTTTTTCCTTTTAATTTTTATATAAAAGTTTATAAAATTTATATTTTTGCCCTTTTTTTTTAAATTGTATTTTATCCTTTTAAAATTTTACAATTCTTTACTTACTTTACTTTATTAGTTCAGTTATATCCTTGTCGTTTGATTGATGATGATATAATTCACTTTATATCCTTGTCGCTTGATTGATGATGATATAATTATATGAATAAAATTTGTTCTGGCTAATACAACCCATAATCCTTGTAGAAACAAAAGGGAACAGAAACGTGCCCTGTATGTAATCTCATGAAAATCTGTAAAAACAATCATATGCATTATTAAATAGGGAAAGCTCAAAAGCTACAAAACTCTGCAGCTTCCTTATTTTTTAGTTATCATGAGAATCTCACTTGATAAAAGCACAAAGGTATTCTCAATTATAAATTGGTTTTTTTTACCATTGTGGGGTATGAAATCTATAGCCTATAGGGTTCACTATTTTCCTAAAGTGAAACATTTGTAGGATTGTTTTTATAATGAGAATTAATACCCCATATCAATACATATCTTGTGTACCGTTAACAAAAATTATAGGATTCAAATCACACGGTCCATATTAACATAGAGTTAGATATTGAGAAATATATTTTTTGACAACACCGTTACACCTGTTTTATGAAACATTAATTTAAATCTATAATTGCAGTCAATAATCCAATGAATGAGGCACCCATTGAAGAATTCTATTTTTTTTAATTATTCAAAAAGCAAAAAAATATTGTGGATTGTAATGATGCAAAACATTAATATATCATAAAGTCACCATTAAGCCACAAATGTATTGTGGTTCCATCTTTGAGTCCTCATGAGCATCAACCATTAATGATTGAATTATTCCGCCTACCACTTTAGAAATCATATATATTGATTAAAAAATGTTAATTTTCAAAAAAAAAAAAAGAGAGAAGCAGAGTGAAAAAGAAAAAAAAATGTATTAATTAAGATCTCTAACATTTTTTTTTCAATCTACTTTCTTTGACTTTGCTTCGCAATGAACGATTACATCATATTAATTGCTATAGGGACAGGCCCTTTCTTTGATCTAAATTGACCCTTACATTGGACTTGTTACAAAACCAAAGAAATTATCAAAGATCAATCTAAAAGAGACGATCACGACACGTACGAATATTAATGCTTAGCTTCTCTACTTATTTGCTTTATGCGGTAACATATGAGAGTTTTACATTGGTTTATAATTAAAAATATGTAGTTAAAACTACTCTCTCAAACACCACGTCATTTAGATGAATTGAATTACAACAGGTTTCAAGCCAAAAAAGGGGGAAAAAGCCACCTAACAAATGTGGATTCAGGATATTGCAAGTGGTAAAGACGATGGGGATAAAGTCTTAGATCATAAATCATGTGCACAAATGTTGTGAAATTTACTTCATCCATAAGAAAAAGTAATTGAGAGATAGGACAAAAGTGTGATAAAGTCAATAGCGTTTTAAAACTATACAAGCAGGAGCGACTCTGAAAATAATAATATATAGCATAAATAATTAACGTTACTATCCAAATGCCATGGAAGAAATAATGCAGCAAGTACATGTGTCCAAAAAAAAAAAGGAAAGAAAAAAAAACTTTTAATGTAAATTTAATGTCACAAGCAACTTAATGAAGACAATGTGTCAAGTGATATCAAACAATATAATAAATATAAGCTTTTTGTCTTTTTTATTTTGTTTCATTTTTGCATTCTTAAGACTTTAGAGTATATAACGTTTTATTTCTTTTTCTTTTTAATTCTTTCTAGTTTTAATATATGTTCCTAAATTTGGCGCAAAGGGTTTGTCCTTAATGTTACTTCTGATCCCCCCTCCAAAAAAAAAAAAAAAAAGGTTTTGAATTAGTCGTTGATATGGCAATAAACATTTTTTTTTTGCCATTGAAAGAATGAAAACAAGAATATCTGATGATGACTTCTAAACAGTCTTAATTCCTATTTTGAATAAATAAAATTACAATATTTCTCATTCTTTTTTTCTTTTTTCCTGAATTGAAGGATGATGAATTTCATTAGTTTAATAAAATGACAATTTTCTCTCTTCTTCCTTGACAAAAGATAGTGGTTTTTGTTGATAGTCTTTAAAATGTTGGAGTACCACCGAATTAAGGTCTTCCAATACAGCCACAACTTTTATGCTAAATTCAGAAAAAAGAAATTTATTAGACGTTGATTGAGAGAATATATTCACATTTGTGTTATTGGCTAAATGAAAATATATTATTCACGTTAATATAATCATATAATCATCGTTCTTTAACTTTTCCCCCTAGTGGGAATTCGAGCTCTAAGATCTAATAATCTATTTTTTCTATTGTTTTTGCTTTTGGGCAATTAAACCCTTGTTTCTGCTTCTAAAATCACCATCTATACCATGGGTTACTTTGTGCATTACGACTATCATCGATTCTATCTCAATCAAATGTTACTTGAGTTAATAGGGTGTTTAGAAAGCAAGTTAGAACTGAGAGTTATAATTAAAATTCTATAGTATGTAAAAGTTTTACATTGTAACGTATGAGAGTTTTACATTGTTTGAGTTGGAACTGAATTTGTCAAATACCATATAAGTCAAGCAGAGCAAAAACCCTAAGTAGCATTGGTTAGAGCAAAGTGGTTAAAAACATTGTAACATATGAGAGCTTTACACCATAACTTACTTTTTCTTGACATTGAAACATATGAGATCTTTACACTATAACAATGAAACATTTTGGTTGAAATTGACAATGCCAAACATCTTTTATATTGGCAATATGAGAACTAAGAAGCATTTAGGTTGTTTGGTAGAAGAGTTCCAATCCTAAAATTTGAACTACACATTATATCATGTGAGAGCTTTATAATGTAACATATTTTTACTTTCATCATAGCATGTAAGAGTTTTATCATGTTTGCGATTTGAACGTTTAAACTACTCTCCCAAATACCATAAATATTATTGCTAACATTGATTTGAGCCACGTTTCGTCTAATGGCTCGTTCATTATTCCACATGTATCTTTCATTGGGTATGTTGGTTCAAACCAATAATAATGTAAAATTTTACGTGCTATACTGTAAAGCTCTCATATGTTAGAGTTTTTGAATCTAGTTTGCTACACATTATATTAATCATATGCTAAAAAGAAAGGAAATCTAGATCAAAGAGCGTCCAAATATTTATACGCTTTCTTAAATACCATAAGCTTTTTTCCCATTTATTTTCTCTAATTATGTACCGATTTAAGAGTAAAATTTTAAGAGAATAACACAAAACTACAATAATATTTTTTTTATTTCTCTTGAAAACCAAGGGATAGATTCGTAAAATGAAGGTCAACAAAAACAAGTAATTAGGATAAAATTCCTTTACATAAATTACAATGGAACTCATTTGAAAAAGAAAAAAGCATTATCAATACTAACAGGGGAGGTCTTATGATAGAATAAATATCTTGGCTGTACCTGTAGATTTTATATTTTAACTAGTTGAATTAATTGTTAAAAGTGATTGTTCACATTCAAATTTTGCAGTTTTTGTTGCAAAATTATTTTCAAATCAAATTATTAAAAAGTTAGTCTAATGGTTTAAATTATAATAGGACATATCGGTAAAGCAAAATATATTGTCATATATCATAAGTTTTATGCGTCAATAATGTAACGATATATCTTAGTTTTAATATTTCTTAATTTATTATGTTGTTTGTAGAACTTACAAAGGTATATTTTGAATTTCAAAAACTTGTTTTAAATTTATCTCTTGTAGACTTTTTAAACAAAAAAAACACATAGATATGAGAAACACACTTTAATTAAATCGAATTTGTTTATAAAATATACTTTTCTTGAGAAAAATTTTTTAAAAAATATTTTAACATTTAAAAAGTGATAAATTTTAAGATTTTTATTGAAATTTATGTTTTATTTAATAAATTTTATGTTTTGTAACCTATAAAATATTTCTTATGACTGCAAGGTATTTATATTGTTTTGTTCATCTTTTTTACATGCATAGTTGAAATCGAAATAAAGTTTTTTCTAAAAGTTGAGAAACCGTTAAAAATAGTTAAAATCAAGAGGTGTGATTACGTAATCAGAACAAGTTTTACCTACTCATAAAACACATCCTAAAAACTACTAAAAATGGCCCAAAATAAAAGGTCTGACACAACAATTACTCTCGTTTTTTTGTTGTTTATAATTTTCCTCCAAATCCACCATTAAAGATTAAAGAATGTGCAGCCACCAAGATGGGCATTCAATTTCTTCACGGGACCACTCTCTCTCCCTCTCTGTCTGTCGCTCTGTCTCTTTCTCGTAGGCTTCTCTCTCCTCTCTCTTCTTTGGATCTTCTTCTCTCATTTTACTCTGTATTAACACAAATAACACAAATTCAAAGTAAAAGAAAGGGTCTTCCCTTATTCTTTCTGCAATTCAAAGTAAAAGAAATAGTCTTCCCTTCTCCTTTCTGCCATTATTTGTGTATGTAATAATCAATCTTGGGTTGTTGAGCATTCCAGTTTTGAAAATCATTAGTATGGGTCAAACCCATTTTTAAACATGGCTGATTTATATGATGTAACTCTTGACTAAAAATGAACCTCTTTCCTCTCTTTTTCTTGCTTGCCCACTTGGTTTTTTGACAACAACCCAAAAAAAACCCTGAAAAATCAACTTCTATAACTTGTTTGCTTCATAAAAGGTCGAGTTTTTCTTGAGTGTTGAAAGTGGGTCCCTCAGGCAATTCAGTTTTTTTCTGGCCCAGAGACTGATAATCAGATCTTTAATATTGGTTTCTTCATTTTTTACTTATTTATTTTGTGTTTTAAGAGTTTGAGAGCTTCAAAAAGTCCATAAGGAGATAATGCATTTGATTTGAGTACCTATTCCATAACCATTAAATGGATCTTACCTCATTTTCTTTGACAGGATCTTACCTCATTTTCTTTGACAAAAAGCTTGTAACTTTGGTTTAGATGATTTTTTTGAGTAAACACCTATTATTATTGTTGTTAAAATTAAAAAAAAAAAAAAAAGCTACTAGCTTCTCTTTCTTCTAGCCTTTTGCTTTCCCTCTTTCTTTCTCATGAAAGTTGATTTGTAAAACAAGATCACTGTTTAGCTGCTTCTTCTTCTTCTTCTTCTTCTTCTTCTTCTTCTTCTTCTTCTCTATACATTTCTTTAGCTCCAAATTTGTGAAAACCCATGTGGGATGGTGTGTTTTGTCTTTGACTTTGAGCTAAAAGACACGAACTTGCGGATGTTTTGGCGGAGATTTTTCCAAAGAGAGAGTCAGATAAAGGTTCTGGGAAATGAACATTTATTTTAGCACTTGAAAGCAAGTAGTTGAGTGGTGGGGTATTTTAATTCTATCTCTTTAGTTAGTTATTTGGTTTTTTTAACTCAAAAAGTTTTGAGCTTGAATATGGCTACTACTGGGCTCCAAAACGAGGAGAGAGTGCCAGAGAATTTGAAGAAACAGCTTGCTCTTGCTGTGAGAAGCATCCAATGGAGTTATGCCATCTTCTGGTCCATTTCAGCTAGACAACCAGGGTAAGGACCAATCCCATATGAACAAAACTTCTATCTCTTTGAATTTTCCGAACTGGGTTTGGCAAGATTGTGAAAATGCCTAAGATGAAATGAGTTTTTGGGTTGGTTTCCCAAAAAAAAAAAAAAAAAAAGAAGAAAGAAAGAGACCCTCTTAGGTCTTTAGGCTTTTAGCCTGGTGGTGTTGTTCTTTAAGATTTTACTATAAGTGATTAACTTCATATCAGATTTTAATCTCCTGTTCCAATGAGAAATGATTTAAAGTTTTGGTTGTGCGAGAAGGAAACTGGTTTGACTTTGATGGGATGGTTGGATTTCTTCATTTTAGCCCTTCTCAACTAAAATGTTATCAAAGTTAACTCTTTGACTATGCTTGTCTTTTGGACGTTGTTCTTTTTTATCCTGAGAATTTCTTTCTTTATGACTGTTTTGAAATCTAGGCCCTTGATGCTCATAGCTCAACAAAGTTACTAACTTTATTATCAAAAACATTTGATTGAAAAAATATGTAGGGCGTTGGAGTGGGGTGAGGGTTATTACAATGGAGATATTAAGACAAGGAAAACAGTGCAAGCTGTAGAACTAAATGCTGACCAAATTGGTCTTCAAAGGAGTGAGCAATTGGGGGCTCTTTATGAGTCACTCTCTGCAGGTGAAGCCAACCCACAAGCCAAAAGGCCCTCTGCAGCATTATCTCCTGAAGATCTTTCTGATACAGAGTGGTACTACCTGGTTTGCATGTCATTTGTCTTCAATACTGGCCAAGGGTAATTTCTTCTTCTCTTACTTTTTTATTATTTGAACTCATTTGTATTTTGTATTTTATATTTTACATTGTAATGATTCCTTGTTTATTTATCATACTTTGTTGTTCTTCTATGTCTATTCAGGTTGCCTGGAAGAACACTAGCAAATGGTCAACCGATCTGGCTATACAATGCTCCTTTGGCAGATAGCAAAGTATTTAGCCGTTCTCTGCTGGCAAAGGTAATTTTCAGTTTGTCGGGTGGTCATGTAGAATCAATTATGCTATGGTTTACATGGATTGGTGTTTTTCTGGAATTGTGACAAAACCTAACATAGTCTGTTTGTTTTTCTTTTTATAATTGGTAACAACTATCTTCCTCAGAGCGCATCAATTCAGACTGTGGTATGCTTTCCACTCTTGGGAGGTGTGATCGAGCTGGGCGTGACTGATTTGGTACTTTTTGTCTTTGAATTTCTTATGCGCGAGTGGATTTGGAATTTTTATTGATTTTAGAGTTGAGGCTTTTGAGATAAACTGTTTTTTTCCCCCCAATTTTCTTTTTGTGAAGGTTGTGGAGGACCGTGCTCTCATTGAGCAAGTTAAGATGTCGATTTTGGAGATTCCATACACCAAAGCTTCTAAGAAAGCCGACCCTAGCACTGACAAAGGTTTAGCATGTGTATCGACTCCAGTTGTAGGCGGAGAGGAAATAAATATGCCTTCCCTGAGTGACAGTTCGAACGGGTTAGAACCAAATCAGCCAGCCGAAGATTCTTTTATGGTGGAAGGAATAAATGGGGCAGCTTCCCAAGTACAAAGCTGGCAAGTTATGGATGATGAAGTCAGTAATTGTGTCCTTCAGTCCATGGACTCGAGTGACTGTATATCTCAAACTCTAGTAGAACCTGAGAAGGTTGCACCTGGTCCTAGGCGTGAGACGGCAAAAGACCGTCGAGTACAAGACCTTCAAGAGTGCAATCATACCAAAATGTCTTCATTGGATCCGCGAAGTGAAGACATTCACTACAAGGGTGTTATTTCGACCCTCTTCAAGAACTCGCACCAGTTGATTTTGGGGCCTGACTTTCAGAACTTTCATCAGGAGTCCAGCTTCGTCGGTTGGAAGAAGGGACGAGTTGCGAAGAAACCAAGAGGTGGAGCTTCGCAGAAGTTAGTTAAGAAGATCTTGTTTGAAGTTCCTCAGATGCATGTTAAGCGCATGGTCGAATCAGCAGAAGATAACGGGAATGAGAATGGGGTTTGGAGACCAGAAGCTGATGAAGTAGGCGTTAACCACGCATTGTCTGAGAGGAGGAGAAGGGAAAGATTAAATGAAAAATTCTCAATTCTAAAAACAATGATCCCTTCATTAACCAAGGTAAGTCGAACTAGCTCTTTTTCCCCCTTGAGTACACTAAGTACATAGTATAATCGTTTTCCCTTTTTTTTCCTTTACAGGATGACAAAGTGTCCATACTTGATGATGCAATAGAATATCTTAAAGAGCTTGAGAGAAGGGTTGAAGAGATGGAATCTTGCAGGGAATTGGCAGATTTAGACCCGAAAACGAGGAGAAAACCCCAAGATGCCAGAGAGGGAACATCGGATAACTACGGAAACAAGAAAGTAAGTAACGCGAAGAAGCCATCGGTAAATAAGAGAAAGGCTTGCGACATGGATGAAGCGGGGCCAGACACAAACCATGCATTGTCGAAGGATAGCTCAGCCGATAGCGTAACTGTTAGCATGAGGAACAAAGATGTCGTAATTGAGATCAGATGTCCTTGGAGGGAGGGATTGTTGCTAGAAATCATAGATGCCTTGAGTAGTCTCCGTTTGGATTCTCATTCGGTTCAATCTTCCACCGCGGACGGGATCATTTCCTTGACTATTCAATCTATGGTATGAGGATTGAGCTTCCTTCTTTTTAGTGAAGACTTTTTGATGAATCTTCTAAGAAGTTATATCTTGTATTACTACCTCTTTTAATGATGAACTTTCATTTACTTGCAGATCAAGGGATCAAATCTTGCATCACCAGCAACAATCAAGCAAGCACTTCAGAGAATTGCTTGGAAAAGTTGAAGCTTGTTTCATATTTTCTCACCGATACCAAAAAAGGTTCATTTTCATTTTAGGAATTAATTTGCTCCCCATCTTTGTACAATTCCATGCAAGAAACACTAGTTCTTTGGTGCAAGAAATAGACCCTGAAACTTGCTCTAGATCATGTAATTTTCTTTCGACTCATTTGACGCGTATGAAACCAACAAATCGCTTATGATGACATTGTTCTGGTAGAAATACATGGAGCATCTATTTAGTTGGATATCCTATGGTGCATGTTTCTCAAGGTTAGATCTTATAAAAATTGCATCAAAATAAAAAGTACGTAAAATTGACAGAATTTGATGTTATCTAACAGTTTAACTCATTTGGGTGTTTAGAAGAAGAGTTTCAACTTTAAAGTTTGAACTGTATACTGTAGCATATTTTTACTTTCTCGTTCTATTGTAACATTTAAGAGCTTTACATTATTTGCGATTAAACATCCAATTATATCTTACTGATAGAGTTTTTTTTTTTAAACCAAATAATAGTGTGTTTGGGAAGTATGATTATAACTGAAACTGTAACAAATAAAGCTTTATACTGTAGTTTATTTATTTTGATTACAATTGTATATAAAAAGTTTAAGCTGTAACGATCAAAATTTTGGTTAAAATTGATTTTATTAAATATCTTGTTCTCATTATTAAATTCACATAAATGTTTTTTTTTTTTTTTTTTTTGTGTTCTGAACAACTTAAAAGAGAGTTTCTGCTGCCCATCAATTGTGAAAACAATAAATAAATAAAAAGGGAATTGAATGAGTTGTGAGGCCAATATGATTTTGGACGGAAAGAGAAAAGCTGAATGTCTGTCTTTTGCAGCATATATATCACTCTACAAAGATGTCTCCTCTTCACCTTTTTTTTTAATAAATCAAGCAGTGATACAAAAGCTGGACATGCTATGGTGCAACAGGGAATGGCAAGTGATGATAGAAAGAGTTCCAACTGGTTAATTGCTAAAGAAAAATAAAAGAAATGTAAAATTCCCGTAATGAGACTGGGGAAGGTTAATTTACTCCACTGATAGAAGGGAGTGTTTTAATTATTGGATTAACTTTATAACGGTTTGATCTATGACAATTTATGTTAAAAATTTGCAACGAATGATATAAAATTGCTTCTAGCTGCAGATCAAATCATGAAAAAGTTAATCCAACGATTAAAACATATTGCTCCATTGATGGAGTAAAATAACCTTTTCTACTATAAAAATTCCTGTAATCTTAAAGATACTTGTGTTTGACATGGTTTAAACTTAAAACTCAAACTATTTATGGCGTAAAATTCTCATTCGTTGCAGTACAAAATAAAAGTATATTAAAATGTAAAATTATTCTACACTAAAGCGGTTGAACTCGTTTTCAAACTCATTTGTTAAATACCCTCTAACAATAAATTTGAGTAATGCATGTTCAAGGAATTAAGAAAATGTTATTATAAAAAAGGAATTAAAATAATGTTAATTGCATAATAAAATAAGTATTTACAAAGTGTTTCCAAGTACATGATAAAACTGAAATAAAGGATTACAATCTCTTTGCCTAAAAAAGTGAAGTTTGTCCCCTTTAAGCAAATCATTTGATTGGCTTGTCAAAAAATCTCTTTTGCGTCAAATAAAAATATTAAAAAATTTTGTTCAAGTGTGTGGCGGTCAGTTGTCAAATATCCCAAATAAGAAAATCTCCACCTTTTTGATTTAGACAACAAGCATGTGAGCCACCAAGTTTTGTTTCAAGTTTAGACAGTAAACAAATCCCACACGCTTGTTTCAAGTTTAGAAAATGTGTCCAACTAGTCCCTTCACTCTTGAGTGAGTGGCAGATTGTTCCCTGTAATTTTAATTTGAGCAAATTAGTCTCTCAACTCTTGTTGCAAATATAGAGCGATGCCATTGTCTCCGTTGGACGCACTCACGGGGTAACATGTGAGTATCTACGTTAAAATAAAAAATTATAAATTTTTAAAAAATTAATACAACGGTTAAAATATCGTATGTTACTTACAGTAAAAACAGTAAAGTATAATTCCTATGGTAAAAACTTATTTTTATTTTTATTTTTTATTTTTTTTTTATTTTAAGGTTGCATCACATGTGTTATGGGCAGTCTATAGTCCTCATGCTGCTGCAAAAGGTGACATTGACAGTTGAAAAAACAGCCACAAATGGGAAACAAACAAATTGTAGCAATCTGATTTAGAAGCGTGTTAAGCTTGGATTTCTCATTCTCTTAAATGGTTTCTTTTTCCAACTTTGAAGTTATTTGTTTCTTGTGTTTTATTTTTCCGGGGTCTGAGTCTCCGAGATGATGCCTTTTGTTGTTATGCGTGCAAGTTATAATTTACAAATTCACTATTTTTTTCCCTTTTATATTTCTATAAGCCACCTGCGACCCTCCAAGCTAGTCACAGTCTTAATAGATCTTTTATTTTTACTCTTACCATACATACAGTGTCTAAAAACTAATCAAGATTCTAAATTGGCTTGAAAACCGCTAATTATCATGTACTTTACAGCCTCGTTGGGCAGTGGTCCGGCCCGCTATTGGGGGTCCCTGTCGCGCTGAATAGAAACGCTCTGCGCGTTGTGGAGCTCAGCAGGATTCCGCTTAAGAACAGGGTGGGCCTTATTGATGGGGACATAATTCTGTTAAAGAACGGGGTGAGCCTTATTGTTGGGCACATCGTTCTGTAGGAACTAACAAATGGGCAATGGGGAGCTCCACGTGTAGGGCCCGTTCATGTTTTAAGAAAATTACATGTTACTGCAGTTGTAAAAGTTATATTTATTTATGTTATATTTTAAAAAAATTATACTATACTATTATTTATATTATATGTTAATTTTTATCACAGATAAATATACATGGTATTTATAAAAAGTAAACCTTAAAAGATAATATTTATAAAAAGTTTTTATAATTTTTTTCATTAAAACAAATTACGTCTTTTTGCTTATTTAATTACCGATAAATTATACACGCAACCACTATACTGACACTTAAAATCCTCTCAATGCTCTTAACGCCTGCACCGGATATGGACCTTACTATCCCACGACGGTCTAAACCTACCTCACGTACCACTTTAATGAGTGAACAGTAGATTCTGTTGTTACACATTATTAAATTACATGTAAATTGTTTGTTATATTATATACAGCTTTTTTTTTTTTAATTAATATTATTATCGTGGAAGGATTTCGGATTTCTAAAGATATTGATGAGCGACTTTCACACACCCAATATAGATACAAAGTCAAACAATCAAAGTGGACACCGGAAACAAAAATATTTCATAAAAGGGAAAAAAAATATTCCACAAAGAACAAAAGAAGCCCGCCAAATTTCCCATTGTTGTCAAAAGATCAACACGTCTCATTATAATATATTTCTACCAAAACACACGTCTCATTATAATATCAGGAAAAAATCATACAACAAATAAAACCACGTCGTGAATTAGCATACATATCAATTTACTAATACTCAAAACTGCATGACTTGCATCAGACGATCAAGATTTGCTCCGGATCTTCATTTGCATCAGATGATCAAGATTTGCTCCGGATCTTCATTGTTAATTTGGAGCTGAGCTCACAGAATCATTCCACTAGACCATTTGTAGATGAGTTCTTTCACATTCTGCGGCCAAGATTATAGTTTCACTGCTTTTAGCTCCATGGTATGCTATTGACTTCGGATTTTTTAAACCCTGAAAAATAAATCTTCTGTGATTCCATAATCTTACCATACTGCATTATCTTGTTATGTTATGAACAAGACAATAAAACTCTGATCATGATCGTTGTCATAGAAGTCATTTGCTCGTCATTTACGACGTTTTATATTTTCGATCATGAGCATTTTTGCATGCCAAACACCAATGAAAAACATTCAATGAAAATCCAGAGTCAAGATCTTTTCTTACGAGGCAAAATAGTGCTACAAAGTAGCTCAAAAGATAGAGCGCACAATCGGATAAGATTCCAATCCATTTCTTGCCAACCTTGCAAGATTTGATACCAAGGGAAGCATAACTTACTGGAACCTTAACTTGTATACATCTATAAAGTTCACTACCCTTATAAATCATCGAGGATCCTTCATTGGATTTCATTCCCACTCAATCGTTGATGGAGGCTTAGATGTAATGTCATAACTGACTCTGTTTACTGCCCGAACACTATTGCAAATCTTTTGCGATATGTCAGCCAAAAATTTAGCTTCAAAAGGGTACCTGGAATCGGAAAGAGATCGTCAAAGTTGAGACTGTAGGTCTAGGATATGAATAGAGAAAAGGAAAAAATGAGATCAACATTCGTTCTCAGCATACATGCATTAGACTGTAAATGTGAGAACTTGATATAAGAGCACTTCAAGATTCAGCAAAGCACAATAACAGAACCAATTTTTTCTATTATGGCTTTACAATATGCAAATTCTCTGCATTGGAAAGTGTAACACGACGGCTTTAACTGACTCTTCACTCTTGTTTTCTTATGGTGCCTTTTTGAGTTTATCAATGCAAAATAACAGTGGTACACCAAAATAAATTGAACATTAAGATGCACTATCGGCCAACATATATCACACCAAAATAGCATAAGGGGAAATGAAGCTCAATGGCATCATTTAAATAGCATAACTTAAGGCTTACCAGTCTGCTGTCATTCCATCTTCACTTGTAACAGCTCTAAGGGCAACGGCATGACCATGTGTTCTTTGATCGCCTTGAACTCCAACGGTTTTCACAGGCAAAAACACTGCAAATGCTTGCCAGATGACATCATAAAGGCCAGCATCCTTGATTGACTGGATGAAAATCTCATCAACCTGGAAGGAAAAATCCATAAATTAAAAGGAATGTGGAGATAAAAGGCACCAAGTCATCATAGTTTTCACGTTGCAAATGAAGGATACCAGGCGGAGGGTGTCCAAGTAATTCCCGATAGTTACATCACCAATGACTCGTACAGCGAGACCAGGCCCAGGAAAGGGATGGCGCTTTAGAAATCCTTCTGGAACATTAAGTATCTTTCCCATTTGGCGAACCTTTAAACAAAAAGGTCAACCAAAATATTATGAATTGATTATAAAGGGAGAGTGCATGTGAAAAAGAAGAACAATGGGACAGCTGAATTAAAACCTCGTCTTTAAAGAGAAGCTTGAGTGGCTCCATTAGCTTCAGTTTCATGTCCTTGGGAAGGCCCCCAACATTGTGATGGCTCTTGATTGTGTGAGAGTGAGTACTTCCAGATCCAGGTGGTGGACAAGATTCAATTACATCAGGGTACAAGGTTCCTTGGACCAAATAGGAAGGTTTTGATCCCAATTTCTTCTCTAACTCATGGGCAAAAGCATCAAAGACGCTGATAAATTCCTTTCCGATGATTTTCCTTTTCATCTCAGGATCCTCCACTCCCTTTAATTTACTCAGAAAGTCGTTAGTTGCGTCCACACAAGTAACAGGTAGATGAAGATCCCTCTCAAAAGTTTCCATTACACGTTCCCTTTCCTTGTACCTACAAAGGAAAAATCCAAGATGGAAAAGCTTAGTGCTTTAACATTGGAATTCACAAATCTTCAACGTAACAAGTACCCAACTACCTAACATGTTGGTCTCTCAAAAGAAACTTTTTCTGTCTCACCTTAGCAAACCATTGTCAACAAAAATGCAATGAAGTCTATCACCGATAGCCTTGTGAACAAGCGTTGCAGCAACTGTGGAATCAACACCACCAGACAACGCGCAAATAACATGCTCATTAGGTCCAACCGTCTCTTTTATCACTTTTATCTCTTCATCCAATACATTCTCCATTTTCCAGCCCGCCTTCACTCCGCAAACATCAAAAAGAAAGTAACGAAGTGTTTCCATCCCTAGGGGCGAGTGTGTCACCTGCACAAGATTGGCAAAAGTAAAACTTGAGACATGCTTTCAACTCAAAACACACTCTCTAAAGAGTAACACATATTTCGATATTCAATTTCACTTGGGAAATACAAACATTTTCAAGTTAAAAAAAAAAAAAAAAAACAAAGCACTGCCAAGAACTGACTTAATTTTTTGTTAGTGTCTCAGAAATATAAAACCGAAAAATAAATACTTTCGCAAGCAATTAATCTACCGACATTGTAACTAAATAAAACCCTGTAATTACCCTGCAATAATGAAAAATATTATAAAAAGTGACCACAAATAATGATATACACCATGAATTCATTCCATAACAACTAACAAGTAACCATTTTTCATAATTAATATCACCAAAACCATAAAAAAGAAATCATTTTTCAAATCTACACTAAACTAAAACCATCAAAAATAGTAAAACTTCAAAGCCAAAATCAATGGAATTACCTCTGGATGGTACTGGAGGCCATAAAACCTCCTCTTCTGATTCTGAATCGCGGCGACGGCCCCCTGCCTGCTCAGCGCCACGACCTCGAACCCTTCCGGCAACCGAACCACCTCGTCGCCGTGGCTCATCCAAACAATCTGCGAATCCCCGCGCTCCTTGTTTCCGAAAATCCCCGAACTCCTCTCCACCTCGATCTCCATCCTCCCATACTCCTGCTTCTCCCCAACCCTAACCTCGCCGCCGAGCCTCTGCACGATGAGCTGGAGGCCGTAGCAGATCCCAAGTACGAAGACGCCGTTGGACTCCGCCCACTCGACGAAGCCGTCGGGGAAGGTCGGGCAACCAGGCATGTGGACGGAGTGGGGCCCGCCGGAGAGGATGACGACGCGGGGGCAGTGGTCGGCAATGGCCTTGAGGGTGCTGGTGCCGGAGATGCAGAGGGAGAAGACGGAGAGGGACCGGATACGGCGTGTGATGAGGTGAGTGTACTGGGAGCCGTAGTCGAGGATGAGGACGCGGTCGGATTCCACGGTCTTTGGGTCGATCGCCATTGTTGGAGGGGCTGGGGTTCTTGGTGGTGGTGGTGGCGGCGGCGGCGGCGGCGGCTAGGGTCTAAGGTGTGGAAGAAGGTGGAGGAGTTGTTGGGGTTTGGAGCGAGCGGAGGGGATTTAAATTCTAGTTAGGGTTTTGGGTCAGAAATATATAAAATAATGAGAAAAAAATAGAAACAGAAGGAAAAAAAAGAATGTTTTCGGCCTTGGCAGAAGGTCGGCAAGCTTAAATCCTCTTTACCGTTCAATTCTCTGGTTCCTTGATTCCATGTTGAAAAGTGAGTTTGGTAAATAGATTTGAATTAATTATTTGATTTTAATTAAAATTTAAGTTGATAATTTAAATTATTATTTCAATTGACGTTTAGATATGTATTTAAGTTTTAATCTGATGATAGAATAAAATTGAAATTTATGTTTGGAAAAGTAGTAAAACTAATTTTTGATTTGTTAACAAATATAATAAAATCTTAATGTTAATTAGCTTAAAAATATGCAATAGGAATCTTAATTTATTCTTCTTTTCACTAGAAACACAACAAAAGAAGAATGATCTCATTTAGATATCAAATGAAGAAGTTATAATTTTTTTCTCAAATATAGGAGAGAGAATGTAAGCTTTTACTATTGTAAAGATATTTAAGTATCTAAAGTTTAAGAGATCAGAACTCTGAAAACTTAGGGTCCGTTTGGTAAATAGATTCGAATTAATGAATTGATTTGAGTTAGTGTGATTTAAATTAAGATTTGAACTAATGATTTGAATTGTTATCCGAATTGACATTTAGATGTGCATTTAAGTTTTAATCCGAACATAGAATAAAATTGAAATTTTTGTTTAGAGATAGTGAAAATAGTTTTTGATTTATTAACAAATCTAACAAAATCTTAATGTTAATGATCCAAAAAAAATATGCAATGTGGATCTTAATTTATTCCCCTCTTCACTAGGAACACAATGAAAGAAGAATTATCTCAATTGGATATCAAATGAAGAAGTTAGGATTCTTTTTCCTCAAATATAGGAGAGAGAATTTTAGTTTTTACTGTAGCAAAGATATCCGAGTATCAAAAGTTTAAGGGAAGTCAGAAATCTGAAAACTTAGATTCTTGATATTCAAAGGATTCGGATTTTAGAGGAAACAAATACGTATTCAAAGGATTCTTGATACTTAAATCCAAATTTGAGTTTATTGAGTACAAATAGTACACCAACAAACAACCCCTTAGATTCTTGATACTTAAAGTATTTGGATTTTAAGGGAAACAAACAAGTATTCAAATGATTCTTGATACTTAAATTCAAATTTGAGTCTATTAAATTCAAATGATACACAAAACAAACAGACCCTAAAAGTTCTAGTTCAAATTAATTTTGTTATTTTTTATTAGGATTGATAATTCAGGTTATGACACATTAACACGATATACACGATTTTTTATGAAAAAGTGAAAAAATTAAGCTAAGGCTCATTTTTGTGTCAACTAAAGTTGACCCGTTTAAAAATAAATCGTGTTTGTGTCAATCTGTTTGACACTAAATTGACTCATAGCTTATTAGTTTATTATTTATTATTAATATTTTACCCAAGTATGCATAGTGTCAATAAATTTGTAACAACCTGAAATTTTGATGCATTGAAAATGCATTAAATTAAGGATTAAATTGAGAAGAAAAGCATGATTTAAGGAAAAGTATTGTATAATAACATGAAAAATATACGGTATTAGAATAATACAGTGTAAGAAAAATATACTGATGAAATTATACAGAATAAAAATTACACTGTAAAAGTAATACAGTGTAAGAATTAGATTGTTATAAAGTCACAAAGTACAGAATTAGACTATGTAAAAAATGTAGACCATACTTTTTATACAAAAGTAAAGAGAAAAAAAAAGAAAAAAAAAGGAGAAAATTTGGGGTAAACTCGCTTTGTCTCTCCTCACTTTCTCTCTCTACTTTCTTTCTCCTCACAAAAATGAGTTTGAGATTTCAGGCTCTGTTTTTGACACTTCCTACACCGTTGGAAAGCTCTCGACGAGCTGAGCTCAACGGTGTGCCGAGCAGCCAAAAAGGCCGCCGGAGGAGGGCTCACGCGCCGCCCAAAGTAACGGTGAGACCCATTTTTTCTCGAGCTGATTTCTCCTCCGTACGACCACCAATCGAGGTGATTTTGGTGTCTATGGACTCAACGTGATGAGAGGAACAAGAAGGTACCAAGTTTCTAGCTCAATTCCAGTTGGAAGAGCCTCGACGGAGTTGCCCTATCTCCGCCGTGGCACCACCGTCGGAGTCGCCATCTCCGGTGGCAATGAGGCATACCGGAGGTGCCAAAATGGCCAGAGGTGGATGGCAAATGAAACCCCCAAGTTAATTACACGGTAGCACCGTCGCCGACCGAAGAACAACCAATGCCCGCCACCGCCGTTGTGGATGGGTTCGGGTTTGCCGTTCCAGGCCAAATTGAGCCCATTTGAGGGCATAATCACACTCAGAGTGGTGAGAGCAAGGTGTTGGACACCTCAATTGCATGACCTAGCTGCTGGTTGGCGGAGAACCATCTCCGCCACCTCGCGCCGCCGTAGGAGTCTCGGGACCGCCGTTCCAGGCGGTGTTGAGCAGCCCCACCATGGGGGAAATGCTCAGAGGGACCTGGGGAAGCTTTTCCTCAAGTCAATTTCTCGGCATCATCGCCGGAAAACCGAGATCGGTGTGGTGTTTTCCCACCGTCAATGGTAGCCTCTATTTTCATGGTTAGAGGCTGAATTCCATGAAATTAACCTCACCAATGGACTCAGGAGGGTCGATTTAGGGGGGTAGGCTCAAGCTCAGTCACCAACAAGGCCAGTTGACGCCGGTCAATCGGCGATCAACGGTCGGTCAAAGGTTGCTTTGAGATTTTACAATTCGGACCTCCGATCGACGATCTGAGACCGTCTCCCGAATCTTTTTGACGCTCTGAACGCAACGGTGACCTCCGTTCAAGCTAATTCTACTCCGGTGAAAATCGTTTGGTACTGACTACATGTGGATCGAGGCGATTCAAAATGTATTATCGGAGTCCAGAATAATATGTTAAAGAATGTATGATTTCTAGGAAGCACTCCTAGCCATGTATGGTCGCTCGAGAAGCATTACAGAGGATGCTTCATATACTGTTGATACAGCGAGGCACAACTTGACCCGCGTAACTCGGAGTCTAAGTAAGTGACAATCTCACCTACAATATGTACTGTATTAAATGCATTGTGATAGATGCTAAGTTTTAAGGATTTAAAGTTCAGTTAAGGAAAGAATGAAGAAAAATGAGACCAAGGGCAAAATGGTCATTTTATGAAAAAGACCAAAACAGACCCGAAACGCCCGATGCCGGGAAATGTTTCTTAGTGATAATTTTTTCATATTATGTATGTGACAAAATGTTAAGTTACGTAATGAGTTTGATTAAGTTAGAAAATGGATGAAAAACCCGCCAGGGGTAAAATCATCATTTTTATGAAAATGGCTAGAACGGAGCCGAACACTCCGATTTAGCATAACGTTATTAGACGAAAAATGTTTCGTAATACGTTGAGTAACGTAACCGCCAGTGAGACGAAAAGTTTTATAAAGGGAATGCACGTTTAATGCTTACGTTTTATTATCAATCGAGTGGATTGATAAATAGAAAGATTATTAATGAGTCGGCTGTCGTATGATCAGGACATAGAAGCTGACTAATGGAGGGAAAAGAATAAGACAGGAAAAGAATAGTGAACGCTATAGTATAGTACGGGTAAGTTCAGATTTCACCTACAGCATGAAGTAAATAGTTTTCAAATGCTTATTTATATGATTGCAAATGTGTTTGCAACGGTTATACAAATTGTTTCTAAAAGTATGTTTGCATTAATTATGCAAAAATTTTTACAGTATAGATCAAGTTTGCAATGTATTTGCAACGATTATGTTTAAAAGTATAATTGCATTTAATATGCATAAAGTTTAAAAATACAAGTTATGATTTAGAAAGTATTTAAAGTATGTTTTGCATTTTTGATGATGCACAATATTTTATAATTAAAGTTATAAGCTTTATGATGCATTGTTATCCATTAAGTTAAGTTGCGAAATGAAAGTTGTGATTTGCAAAATGTGATTGCATTACATGTTGTATATGTCATGCAATAAATGTTAGAATACATGTTATGACTTGCAAAACGTTGTTGCATTACATGACGCAATTGTTACGTAATGAGTTGCATTTATTATGCATTAAGTTGCATTTGTTATGTAATAAAATTTACAGTATAAGTATAGATTGCAAGTGTGTTTGCATATGATGTGACTGCATTTGACATGCTCATAAAAGATAATAAGAAGGTAAAGTAAGGATAAAAAGAAAAGTGTCATACCAGCCTCTGTGTTATGAGGTATTGAACGTAAAGTTAAAATTAACCTCTAAGATGTGAGGTACTTGACCACGTGATCGATGGTCTCAAGTCTTCCGCAAGGGAAGCATTATGTTAATGATCTCATGATTAATGAGTTGGTACGAACACTAAAGTGAATGAAAGATAAGGAAAGATAAGGACAAAGATGGAAAGTTAAAGCAAGATAAAGAAAGTTACGGAATGAAAATAGTAAGTTAAAGTAAGAAAATAGTATTCATAAAATGCTCATAATTGAGCATAATTAGAATCATGCATTATGAGTTTGCTTGTATTCCCTATTACAAAGTTGTACGTTAAATGGTTATGAAAAACATATTGTGAATATTTATGTTAAATGTTTATGAAAGCATTTGTATGTTATGAAAAACATTCTGAAGAATGTTTTATGATAAATGTTTATGGAAAACATTTTCATGTTTTTAAGAAAAAGGTTTATAAAGGATGCTTTATGAAATGCATTCTAATGAAATGCATTCTAAGGATTGATGTTAAATGTTTTATGAAAACGTTTATGAGAAATGTTTTATAAGTGTTTCAAACGTGTTATGAAAACGTTTATGAGGAACGTTTTAGAAACATTTTATGAAGAATGTTTATAAAGTACGTTTATAAAAAATGTTTCACAGAAAGGTTTTTATGATAAAAGTTTTAAAGTATGTTTAAACACTTTGTGAGTTTATGTTTGAACTTACTGAGCGTAAGCTTATAAAAAGTTTTTCATGCTGTAGGTAATGTATGGGTGACCAGTAGGACCCGTTAGAAGAGCTGGGGGCTGCGAAAGGGCAGATGCGAGATATAGGAATGGATACCACTATAGTTTGCTTCCGTTACGCAAAGAAAAGGTTTTACACTATATAGTATAGTGTTTCCAAAGGTTTTAAGGAAATAAGAGTTTTTAAGAAATGTTTTCAAAGGTTTTTAGATACATTGTACTAAATGTGTTACAAAATTATGAAGCGATGTTTTAAGCTATGTTTAGTAAATGTTTCTTATTAAGTTTTAAGAAACAGTTTGAAATGGTGTTAAAGACAAAGGTTGAGCGAGGTCTCAACAGGAACGGCGACGAATGTCGCAACAGTTTTAATTAAAGAAATTTTTTTGTAATTTAGTATTTTCTTACTAAGTAAGTAAGATTATTGTACAAGAAACGATGTATAAAGAAAGTTAAGTGACGATTGAAAAGGCCGGGTCGTCACAAAATTAACACTAAATTAGATGTGTTCGTACTATGAAAGTGATTTATTTTTTAAAAAATATGTGTTTTATGTTATATTTATGTAAGAAAGTGATTTATTTTTTTAAAAATATGTGTTTTATGTTATATTTATGTAATTTTGATGCATGCATTATAAATTTAAAGTTATAAAATGTCATGATTGGTTTTGGGTTGCAAGTGCGGGTTGATTTAGAATTGTTGATTAAGGGTCACGTTTATATATGATTGATCTACAATCAAATAAGAAAATACTAATTTAATTTATTAGAATTCTGTTTAAAAAATTTGGGCCATCGAATCACCGTTAATTGGACCTATAAGCTCAAGTAAACGTGTAGAGCCAGGTGTAATAAAATAAATAATGCTTTAAAAACAAGAATATCACACGTAAGATTTATAGTAGTTTACTCTGTTAAAGAAGGGCTACGTCCACTATAATTCACTAAAATGTTCTGGGTACAGATTACAAGAGAGCAAAAAGAGATGAGAAAACAAAAGGACAGAGTTTCTGTATCTCGTTCTATCTCCCCCGTGTACTGAGGCAACCATTTCCTTGTATAGAGAATAAAGACGAGTCGTGGCTCCCAACCATCTGGCGGAGTGGGATAATGTGCAACTGTAGTCATGGGACACATGTCTATCTGTGATAGGGTAAAAGAATCATCTCTCTTTCATGTTTTGGCTCATGATCAGACGTGTTAATAACCGTCAGTTCGTGCTGACAATTGTCAACTAGTGACGATCGATCCGGTCGAGCGAACACCTGAAGACAAACTTGGATTATCTCGAGCGACCGATATAACTCGAATGCTTCTTACCCTGTACAGAAAATAGAAAATAGAAGCTATCAAACTAAATGAAGCGTCTTTCTTCAATCTACTCGATTCGTTTAAACATTGGGCCTTCTGGGCCTGTAGGCAATTTAAGCTTGACTAAATTGCACCCCAACAACATGTTAATCATGTCACAAGTTAGGGTTGGTCGTGTCTCGTCAACTCGTGTTAAGGCGGGTTCAGGATTTCCTAACATGTTTGTGTCACGACTCGTGTTAGTATTAAGGTATTTTCTACATGATTGAGCCTCAACCAGACACAAACACGAACTGCCGACATGAATTGCCATTCTTTTTTTTATTTTATGAAATTTGAATTGTTATTGTGTTTTGAATTCGAATTGATAGTTCAAATTGGTCATCCAAAAGTAGTTGTATTTTTTTCTTAGAAAATTTATAAACTTAGTTTTAGGGTATCAATACTTTTTAGTTTTTTCTCAATTCATTACAATAAATCAGAGTTTACACGACTCTCATTAGATGACGGTTTAGAGCAAAGCCATTGGCTAAAGTCACGCGACATAAATGTCGCGTACTTTAGATGATGGTTTTGAACGACGGTTTCTTTAAAACCGTCATCTATTATGTTTTATAATCATCCTGCCCACTCGAAAATCAAACGTAGATTTCTTAGTGTTGCTTCTTCTCTCTTTCTCGATCTCTTAAATCTTAAACCTTCGTTGTCCTCTCTCTCCCTCTGTTGTCGAGCCCATAGTTCCACTACGAATACTTTGTTGTCCTCGGTCTCCCTCCATCTCACGATCTCTCAAATACCCTTGCTTTCGCTAAGCCCCCACCTCGAATACTCTTTAAGCCCCACCGTTGCCAGGCTCTGTCACCCCTGTGAGCATCCGCTAGTCGCTACCCTCTGTCACCACTGCTACAATCCGTCCAAAGGTATGTCTTTTTGTGCTTATTTTAATAGGAATTTGAGATGAATTTGACGACAGTTATTTCCAAGACTTTAGACGACGTTTTTCTATGAAACTGTTGTAATTAGTATTTAGATTTTTCTTTAGTTTTAATATTTAGAATTTGTGAAAGGAAACATTGTAATTAGGACTTGGTGAATTGTTTATATGTTAATTTAACCTTAGTTTTAATTATTGTGTTAGTTTAGTTTTGTAAGTTTTAGTTTTAATGTTTTTAGTTTTTATATGTGAGTTTAAGTTTTACAGGTTATCTCTTCCAAAAAAAAGTTTTATAGGTTATTTTTATTGTCATTATATTTTAGTTTCATATATATTTTGGTTTTGGAAATTTAAAGTTTGATTTTATTTTAATTATATGCTAGTTTTCACATTATTATTAGTTTTAATTTTATGTTGGTTTTAATTAAATGTTTGTTTTAGTTTTAATTATATGTTTGTTTAATTATAAGTGTTATTGATTAAGAATATTTCAAAATGTCGAACAACAAATTCGTTGATATAGAGGAGAAACGACTGGGCAAGACGATGGTTATGAGCTCTGGAGAAGGGAGATTTAATCTGGATGCTAATGGAAAAAGAAGAGCAATCTTGAGAAAGAAAGTGTCAAAGTTGAGATCAAAAGATATAAAAAATACAAGTCCAATTTAGCTCTTGGAAAAGATGGGGATGAGCTCCAAAGCTATATTGGAGTTTTAGTTCGGGAGCACGTTCCCATAACCACAAAGGATCAGAGAGGAGAAAAGAATAAGGGAAATATGGAATATGTTTGGCAAGGTGTTATTGCATCCTTCAATGTTCCTGACACCATAAAGAAGAAGTTGAGACAAGCACTGCTAAGATAGTCAAAAACTTTAGTACAACCTAAAGAAGCCCCCTTGAAAATGATCTCAATGTTTTTAAGCTCCTTGCAAAAATAGTTAAAATTATCCTTCTATTAGCTCAGACCAATGGAGGGATTTTTTAAAAAACAAACCTAGTGAAAAGCAAAAGAGGGTGTTGAAAATAGCAAAAGAGAAAAGAGCTTAGTACAATCTCAAGTACTCAATGAGTAGTTTGGGATATTCGAAAGAGAAGCATGAATGGGCAAGTGAAATTTGTTTACTTCATTTATATAAAAATTTGTAATTTTCTTTACATAACTTAAACAACCTTACCCTTTAATGTAGATAAGAGTAAACAATACCACTGCGCGTTGTCTTCATCGTGTTATTTGAAAGTTCATCCAACAAAAGAAATATGGAACTTTTAAAAATCTAAGATGCAGATAGAATGGCCAAAAAATGGTAAGTTACATAATCTTTTTAACTTTTAATATTTCAAATTTTCTATCAACTGTGATTTTATGGTTAATAGGATGAGTATGAGAAGCAAGCCTCCCAAGGTATGTTTCAATCGCAGAGAAAAAGTGATGCATTGACCGCTGCATTGGGCAATCCTAAACATTTGGGATGAGTACATGGTCAATCTCAGTTTGTAAAGTAGTTCCAATATTTTTATTCCACTCTGAAGCTCTAATTCTAATGCGGAGGTGATCGAACTGCGTAAAAAGGTGGAAATGATGGAGGCTTAGTTTGTTCAGTGGGAGGCGATTATTAGAAGTCAAAATTAAGGGAATTCTTCCTCCCACGCAAAAGAAAATATGGCGCCTATTTTTGAACAACGCACAAGTACAAAAGCAAGTTGTTCAACTTAACCACCTCAACACCACTTGCGAAGCTGCCCTCATCAAGTCTCAGTGAGGGTGAAACTTGCTTTCTTCTATTGCAATCAACAACCGACGTAGGTGTGCTCCATTGTTTGACGTCGTTGTAGGGGAATGGTATAGATGGATACTCTTCCTACACAAATGACTCATTGTAGGCTAGTTGGAGAAGGTAACATACACGTTACAATCCAAGTTTGTTATATAAGGAAAGCGCCTTTACCTTTCCCGATTGAGGAACATAAGGTTGTGAGCGATGCTCTCGAAGGATTTGTTGCTTGGCCCAGGTTGTGGATTCGAATGGGGTCATTAATTCCAATAAGCAACACTCTGATTAAGCAACCCCATCGTCCAGGCAAAGAGTCCATGGGTCCTCTCAACGAGCCAGTCAAGGGAAGTCCTCTAAAGAAATCGAAGGGGAAAAAGAAGCAACAATAGTGGATGTAATGGAGGTGACACAACCAATGGAAGGTTTAAAAGGATTACCTCTAAATATGGCATGCTTGTACTGCTATTTGAAGAATTCCATGGACGCCTCCAGTATAATTATAATTATGTTGCCTTCTAATATCACCCAGAATGATGATGAACTCCTATATATTATCGTCGAGAACATTGTGTGGTTTATCGACTTCACTCAAATTAGTCTGTCATGTGTCATGGCATATGTGAGGAATTTAACTACATCTACGTGTTTTTTAGCTTGTTACTTGTCACCATCTAACAATATTCATTTTGTGTATGCAGTTTCTTATGGCAATATTGCCAAAGATTTAAATCACTCAACTTGTGTGGCTTTTGTTAACCTATAAATCACCTCTTATGTGCCTGACATTGCTAAAATATTGATGTAAGAACCAATAAATTTTCTCTTTCACTTTTTTTTGACAATGCAAAAGCCATTACTTGTACCATATAATGGTAAAGATCATTGGATATCAACCCTCCTTCACCCCAAAAAGATCAAGTTTTATAGTTTGATCCACTTGATCAACTAGTTCGCTCTGACTTCAAGCAAATGATGCAATTGTAAGTGTATCTATTGTTAACTATATAACTTACTGTTGCTAGTTAAATTATCTTTTGATTGATTGTATTTTTAACGAGTTGTATTTAGGGCCTTAAATGAGTGGAAATTAAAGACAACCACTAAAGTTGTCTTCAATATGCCGTATGCAAACATTAAATTTCTAAAACTATAAAAGGTAACAATTCAAGGATAATATAGTTGTAATTAAAAATGAAATTATTATTATTTAAACTAATAAATTGTTTCTATGTATTTTTAGGCTATTTCCAGATAAGAATGAGAAAAATAATGCAGCTATTTTTTATTAAGGTATATGAAAGATATTAAAATGAATAAAGTTACAAGACTTTACAAACCTATATTTTTATATCAATAATCATTTAAGTGAATTGATGGAAGAATAGGCAGTGTCTGTACAACAATAGATTAAAAACTAATTATTTAACGCTTATTTGGTATGAGTATGTTATCTTATATTTATGTCGTGTTATGTTGTTTTGTATATGTTTTCTTTAATTGAAATTTTGTATATGTTTTGTAATTTATGTTATCAATGAATTATAAGACCACTAAAAAACAAATAAATGGAATACGGGAAGGCCACCCCTGGGCAATTAAGAAAATAAAGCTCGCCATTTTGTGGCTAAATAGGTATTAGACGACTATTTTTTTGATAAATCCTTGTCTGGAGCAAATATTAGACAATGGCTTTTTGACAAAAAATTGTCATCTATTCTTAATCATTTAGTGCCTAAACTGGTCTCAAATCAACATTAGATGATAGTTAATAACCGTCGTCTAATGTCTAGGCATATTACGTCTATCAATTAGAGGCATTGACACCACTTGTAAGGACGTTAGAAGACACATATCTCCACATTGATTGATATTGTTTGCTTTAGGCTTAAGCCCTCATGGATTTGCTTCTAGGCTCAACCCAAAATGCCTCATACTAACAGAGATATCTTTCATTCTTAAAAACCCATGATCCTCCCCATATGTAGCCAATTTAGGAATTTAGTTGCATTGCCAATTTGGGAATTTAGTTGCATTCTTAACAATCCTCCCCTCAAACAAAGGACCACCATTATCCTCATGGTCCAGACCTTCCCTCAAGCCTATCCATCTATTTTCTCCAACCAGAGGATCACTCAAAGCCATTACTCTCCACCGCATTAGGAGCGCATGCCTTACATGAAGAACCGGAGCACCGCCTGCCTCGAGATTTTAACACAGATCTATTGGGGCCCTCCACCTTCCTTCGTTCGGCATATGAGAATTCCACCCTGTCACGACCCTGATTGTGACAGCCAAAATATTTTAAAATACAATATATATATATAGTTAATAAAATTTGCAGATTTCTTTAAAAAAAAAAACAATTTTTAAACTTCAATGTAAAAAAATGATTTAAATTCATTAGAGGAGAATAATTCAACATTATCAGTTACGCAAAAATTTTCTTGGGATATTAAAATGCATAACAACTCTTAAGTTTTGACCACAATCCAAATAGAACAAATTTTTTTTTTTTTTTTGGTTCTTCTAAGTCTCAAGTTTGGAAATTATTTAATTTGCAACATACAATAATAACTTTAACACACAGGTCGGGCCACATGCACACACGAACCGAAGCAGCCACAATCGCGTCTTCACTCAGCGTATGAGATAGAGATTCCTTTTGAAGTTCTTGTAACACATAACTTAATAATATGAGTGATAAACTCAGTAAGTAAAGCTTTTAGCTCACAAAATAGTTAATTAAAGCTTTATGGGTGCATGATAGTTTTTTTTTTTAACAATAATACAATATTTATTCAGGCCTGGGCTTCAGTGTGGGCTTTATTATCTTTACTTATTTTTTTTGGCACAATTATATAAGAACACTAATCACCCTACAGGAACTAATCTCCCGAAAAATAAAATAAGAGTACTAATCATCCTCTGGGAACTAATCTCCCAATAATTAAATAAGGGGTACTAATCACCCCGTGCCTGGTGCCATATAAACCACAACACTAAGCCATGTGAGAACGTCATGTATTCAAATGCAGCTTTCACAATAATAATATCATGCATTTTCAAGATAATTATATAAATATATCATTCCTCAAATATTCTAAATCATTAGAAACATGCAGAGGATAAATCATGCTTCAAATATTCAAAATATTGAAAACATATACAATACCGTTATGTGTTGTAGTTGAGCACTTTACTTACAAATTATCCGACACAGCAAGCGTTGAAAGGTCGGCCTCTTCGTCGAGCAAGGGTGTGCTTAAATTCCTAATATTATTAACTTACCGTTTAACATTAAAAAAATCATTACAATGATTTAAGGTCATCACAAATCGAATTTAACATTCATATTATGGAATTGCAAAAATATCACTTATGCTAAAAACAAAAGTTTTCTAAACTTGGATAGGTTTACCCATTTTTCACTGGCAACTATCAATCAACGAATTTTTATTTTTTTTTTTTACATAGTATTCCTAACATCCTTACATGTCACTAGATTTAATTTAATTTTATTTGGATAACAATAACTATTTTTATTATGTTCTACAAATTATAAAACCAAAGTATACTACAAACTAATTTACTGGTTTACAACCAGAACTTTAGAAATTCATAGAAAATAGAATATAAGAAAAACATAAAGACAATCTCCTATCCTTCATGTTGAAATCTTCAGCCAATCAACAGGTCTACATATCTTTTTCCTTCAACATACAAATAGTGTCTAATCTTACAAATATTGGTATATGGTTCTTAGCACTAACAATTAATTATAAAGCATGTAATTCATAACTATAATTTCACTTGTACAATAGTATAGCTCAATGCCAGCTGTAATGCATAATTGATAAAGAAAAACATTCTAATTGGTTTTATATATATTGGCAACAACAAAAACAAGCAATCAACGCTTATATGAAAGCAAAAGGCGGAAGCATCATGTTGACAATGACATTTTGGTTGTGCAGCAATCACGTGAAGAACTACTTAAGCAACCGTTTATGGAAGGTTATACATATACATACATATATATATATATATATATATGGGGCAGCTGTATAGATTTTTGTATTCTCCATTGTCTTGAAACACTAAATAGCTTTTTTTAAAAAAAAAAATAGACTTTTACATTTATGCACTTACAGGGAACATTCAACAACATCAATTAACACTCATCCTGCTTTTAAGAAAATTTTTTGTACAAATATAGATAGAAAGAGAATCAAAAGAAAAGAAAACCAACCTCATAACAATATAGAAGCTCTGTTCGGACTCCGATAACAATATCAACAACTGTGCCACAACTCGTCTGGATATCCACGGTTTGGACTTTCCTTTTTTTTTTTTTTTAAGAGGATGTTTGGAGTAATTTGAGAGGCTAATAAAGAGTCTTGTGGATGTGGACAATGAAGCTTTAGAGGGCAACATTTTAAGATAAAAGGGATATAAGCTAGCAGGTGGTATACATATGTGAAGACAATGTAATCTATGGAGAAGAAGAGAAATGAAACGGTAGCTATTCCTGGCAATAACGAAGTTTTATTGCAACGGTTTAAGACAAAGGAATATGAGCAAGCAGGTGACATATATGTGAAGACAATGTAATTCAAGGAGAAGAAGGGAAATGGGACGGTAGCTATTCCCAGAATTAATGAAGTTTTATTACATGGGGAAGAGTTGGACTCCACATTGATTCTTAAAAAAAAAAAAATCCTCAATGCCAGAAATATGTTCTGGATGGGCAGGGTGACTTGTACCTACATGAAAGAATAAATAGATACTGTAGAAAGTTTTCTAGTTTAATTCATGAACAAAAAAAAAATTCATGGAAGAACTTGGTTTGCAAATATATCTATATATATATATATATATATATTTACTTAGTGGGCAACCCATATAGTAAGATACATATAAAATTTTCCAAAAGTATTCAACATGCAAACATTTCATATTCCAATATGAAATATTATATTATAATATAATATACATATATTCATGCTTGGCATAGGAAGTAGTAGCCGTGCTCACTTATCTAATATATATATACACAGGGCACTTAAGCACATCTAATTCAACCACTAAAAAAAACACATACATATATTTTAATGTATAAGGCTATTAGACAAAAATAACAAAAACAGAAGAGAATGTCACGCAGAATGCTTGCGTACACAACACACACATATCATTTCAATATGAGTCATCTATCACATGTCATCATATTACCAATAACCATGTATATTAACTAACACATTTATATACACCATGCTCATGATCGAGAGGCTCGAACCTTTACGCTGCAATGAAAACACTTGTAGAATTTATTAGTCAATATCAATCATAATAATAATCATTATGATAGTAACCATAATAACCATAATAGTGAGCTCATGATTCTAAATATATATACATATATATATATTCATATTCATTTAGGTGCTCCGTGACAATAAATTACATTAAAAATTTTTGGGCATTACACACCTATATGGCAAAATTTGAGGTATGTCTCTAATACCACTTGTAAAGATGTTGGAACACACATATTTTCACATTGGTATGATATTGTCTATTTTGAGCCTAAGCCCTTATAGAATTTTGGGCTCTACCCAAAAGATCTCATACCAATGGAGATATCTTCCATTATTATAAATCTATGATCCTCCTCATGTATAGCCAATGTGAGACTTTGGTTGCATTCTTAACATAGACAACGATTCCCGTGACCGTCGTCTAAAGATTAGACGATGGTTAAATGTCCTGCATGCACTAGTGATTTAAACCTCATATTTGGATACATTATTTTGTGAATTTGATAAAGCATTGTCTAATGTTCCTAAATAGTTGCTAATTGTCAAAATATATGAAGATAAATATATGGGTGTTTAGCGCAATCAGTAACCAAAACTTTTGGTTACTACAGTGTAAAACTCTCACATGCTACAATGACTAAAAAAAGTAAGGTATAGTGTAAAACTTTCACATGTTATAGTTTTCAGTTTAAAATTTAAGTTCTAATCACACTTCTCAAACACTCTATAATTTCACCATTTATGCTAGAATTTGTGTAAGAAATAAACTTTATAGTTATGTATGTCATGTGAATTCATTTGAAAGCATGGATTGAAGACAAGATGAAACGAGCCATATCATGTGCATAAAAGTATTGTTTAATAAATCAATAACACGACTCAATCTTTGCTTTCAACGACTTGGGGGAATTGAATTATTTTTAGGGCTTCACGTGGGACATACCCGGGCTTCACTTTTTTCTTGATTTCATTGTGCTCACTAATATAGTATAAATTTAGATATTTAATTTAGCTTTATGAACTACCCTGTGACTTTACAACATAAGCTAACAAGAAGATTTGATTGTATGAAACTTCACCTATTTATTTTATTTTCTTTAACTTTACAAACTTCTGCCAGCATAGTATTGTTGGTTTTAAGTTTTAAATATTAGCTAAGATACTATAACTTCGTCATGATCATGATGATCATAATGATTTAAACAAAGTATTAAGATTGATTATCTGTTCTAATCATTGCTTTTCTTCTGCAGGAAAATCTCTTGCCTTGTTATGCTACATTCCATCAATGTAATTTTGTATATTTTTGTACTTGCTATGAAACAAAGAGACAACATTATAACTGGGTGAAACAACCAGGAAAAGAAAATAGGCCCTAATTTATTTATTTGTACTTCTAACAAGTCATGACAAATAGAGAATTAGAGTTGCATTACGAAAAAAATGATATTTATCCTACAGGGCAATAACCATATCACTCACGTGGGGTTTGGTGTGGCCCACTCAATTGGCCAGGGCTACTTTCCCATTAGGTTGTGTAAGAGTGTTTTGTATTGTGATTTCTAGAATGTACCCAAAGTAAACTTAAAAGCCCCAACCTGGGGCTTCATCCACAAAGTCATGGGCATTGTAGCACATAGGCTTGTCAACCTAAATCTCAAGACCCTCCAATTGCGGGTCCTCAAATTTGTTGCTTTTCTTGTCAGGACGGACAACCTTAATTTGCCTCACATAAGCTGTTCTCCCACGGTTTACTCCAAAAGCGTCTCGAGGAAAATTACCACTTCCTATTTCAGGGCTGAGCACATGCAAGGGGTTGTAGACTTGTCCTCCCCATGACACAAAGCTTGCACCACCACCTAGCACACGGATGACTACCCTTGGCCAATAACTGATGTATTTGTCTTCCAAAACTACCCACTAATGTCCGAAAGCTCAATCTTGTTTCCGACGACCAAACAACACCGATGAGTTAGTTGTTTGCGGTTGGTTTGAAAGGAAAAAACATTAATAAGCTCAATAACATGTTAATTTAAAGAAACAAAACTGAGCCATGCATAATCAGTTTTGGCTTTTAGGCCGAACAACTATAGACCTTTTCAAAATTTGGACCTGTAGGGACTCCTTTTTTTTTCCTCCCCCTTTCTCTCTCTTTTGTTTTTTGGATTTTTCATCAAGTTGAACAAACTTTCCTTAGCCACAAAAACTTAAAATCACATTAAATTGCGAATAGAATAGTTAACATTTCATAAGAAAGAAACACATTTTCAAAATATATTTGCAAGTTAATTTAGACCTTAAAACCAACCAACAAACTAGTAAAAACAAAAGATTCTCTAGCCGATTGGATCGATCGATTGAATTTAATTGACTGGTTTGGTCTGTTCAATCTGTTATTCATAGACGCATCATTCAAGAATATCTAGCATAAGATATAGTTAAGGGGGAGGATGATTTTTCACCTGATACAAAGTGAGTGGCGCATAAAACTGAGTGCCATTGATAGTGGAGTGTGGTTGAACAAGGCCAAGGGCTATATTCGAGTTAACTTGTACAAATACTGTATTGAAGAACCCAGTGTTTTGATACCCATCAGCCTGTTTGCAAGATTTTTTGAAAAATCACATCTTAGTGAAGATAATATCAAGATTGTCTTTAAGGTAGCCAAAACTGTTTAAGAATGTGAATGTTTTAAACTTACAGTCCAATAAGTATACAGTTTGCTTTGTTCTACTTTTTTATTTTTATTTTATTTTAAACAGACTTAACGTTCAAAAACATGCACTATCATAAAAGGTCTTATATTTTATACTATCAAGCTACAATTGATTCATGACTAATCAAACTCTTTAACATTCAAAGTTATAACTTAATTTATGAGATTTTCATGTGAAAATCTATAGAAGGCTAATTACAAAAAGAAACTAAGATAAGAACTGTTTTGAAGTAGATACTTACCATCCATCATGTCTGAATACTAGTTAGCTTATCACTTTCGCCATTTTCAATCCACATGCTACCATTGCTAAATTGATTATCTTTTACACTGGGGTTTTAAATGCTTACATGCCTTCGCGCCCTGAAATTTTCGCTCATATGCTCAAGCACTGCAGACTAAATTGCCACCAAAAGAAAAAAAAGGAAAAAAAAATCAATCCAAGTAAAACGAAGCTTCATGTGTAGAAAAACAAATAATTTCTTAGTTATTTGCATGGTGGCCTCTAGTGTCAACATTTTCGCCATGATGATGATTGTTTGCTGGATAGTTTAATCCCCAAGACTTTATAGATTAGCCATTATGAGATCTTCTCTACTTGCCCTTTTGATGGGGACTGATCCTGGTAGGCACTTTATGTTCTTGGGCATGTAATGTAAGGATTTGTAGTCTATTGAAGCTTCCTTTCCCACCTCTTGTGGAGTGGTTTTAGGCTTCATATGCATTAAACTCCAAGTCTTTAATGCTTCAATATATATATGTATCTATGTATGTGTGTGTGTGTGTGTGTGTGTATATATATTCAGAGACTAAAAATATATTATCCCAATTGTGATAATAAATAAGAGGAAATGGTTCACTTAAATTGTGTGATTCTTTAGCAGGGGATGATCAAAAGCATGTTGTTTGTAGATGTCAATACAATCTACAATATCACCATGTTTAGTCTGTTTGGAAAGGGGGAAAAAGGAGTCACATTATATTATGAAATGTTCAAACACAAATTTTGATCACAAATAGCGGAAAACTATTAATTATTTAATTATCTATTATTTCTTGGGAATCAAGGCATTGAAATATCAACCTCTTGACCTTGAATTTTTCAGAAATTTTACCTGGAAACTTTTGATTGCGGGTTTGTTAATGATTTTGAGCTACCTATCCAAGTCCATATATTCTTCATTAGTGGGTAATCTTCCAAATCCTTGGACTGAATCTGCGACAAAAATCGGAGAAAATATTGCCAAAAACATAGGTATGATAACCTTATAGGGTGTTTTGCAGGATGGTTAGAACTGTTTTTACTGTAGCATATGAGAGCTTTATACTGTAACAACTTTTTATTCTATTTGTTATTATAGCATGTGAGAGCTTTACACTTTTTATAGCTGAGAAAGTGGTCGAGACTAGTTTCTAATAGCTATGATTAACAAAACCTGTGAATGTGTATAAGAAAATTTAGTGTTTTTTTGACCTTTTTATATTTCATAAGATAGTTATTACATGGCAGAATCCAACATAAATTAGAATTCCACATGGCTTATATGAAGCAATTTTCCTCTTTGGAAAGAAAAAAATTGTTTAATTTTAAGGTCTATGAGAAGTTTGTTAACATTTTTTATCCAATAAATTGCTTTCCAAACATAAAAAATGTGAAAGGATATTAATTTAATGAAGCATCTTGGTTCAATAGGATTTGTATTTAGCGTTGGTTTTTTTTTTACACTACTTGGTGTTTGAAAGGGTGGTGGGAACTGTGGTTATCATCACTTTTTCAGTTATAAACAATGTAAAGCTCTCACATGTTAAAAAAAAAAAAAAAAAACTACAGTGTAAAGCTCTCACATGCTACAGTAAAAATTGTTTTAACCCACGGTTCCTACCATCCCTCCAAACACGAATGACGCAGATTTGGATTATTTTAGATTACAGAATCCTAGGTTGATTTCTCAAAATTTTCTTTTTTCTTACGTGTAAGAAGCTGTATATCGTTCAAGCGAACAACAAGAAAGATAAAAACTGATAAAATAAAAATAAAACAAAAAACGACAATTGTTGAAAATAGAGAACATAGGAAGAGAGAACACTAAAACAAGAGACGCCAACGGGAATAAACGACAGTAAAGGAAATATAAAATCATGAACATTGCACATGTAGACACCAAAAGGAATAAATTTGCCACAGGTTAAACACAACGAAAAAAAGAAGGAAATGGCACTAACATACGGGAACGACACCAAAAGAAGTAAACGCCACTAAAGTAGAAAACAACAATAACTGAAAAATGAGAACATGGGAGAAAAGAGGACACCAAAAACTAATGAAGCCACAGGAATTAACAATATAATAATCAATATTAAAGCAAATGGATAAACCACAATATAGAAAAGCTATAAGAAAGTAGAGAACAACACAAGTTAAGAGACGAGAATAAGTTGAAAACGACATCAAAAAAGAGAGCGACATCATTACCAAAAAAAAATGATGAGAAGCAACAAAAATAAGTTAAAGATACGAAAATATTTAATGAGAACAAAAATGTGATTACGATTTAGATTAATGAACGCCACGAAAAGTGTTGATAACATTAATAGAAGTAAATAACACAAAAAGAATGAACGACAATATAGTAGAAAACAACACCAACGTTGATGAACGACAAGAGAGGAGGAAACAACACAAAATTAAAACGACTATAATTTTAACACAACAGCAAAGGAAGCCATGCCATAAGTAGTAAACGACACTGACTTAATGAACAACACCAAAAGAAACAAACGACACAGAAATTATAATTGATATTAAAGAAGGATGACAAAACCTGAAAAACAACACGTAAAGAACAAAACAAAACTACAGGTTTGTTGTCGTAACATTTTTGATGTCGTTTAACATACACGACATATCTTTTGGCCTTAAAAATGCATGTTGCCGTTAAAAGATAAAATTACGTGTTGTTCTCCGGTGTGCGTAAAAATTTTGTTGTTTTAATTTTTTTTTTTAAAAAAGGAAGTCGATTAACACCATAAGGCTTCGGGGTCATTTAACTATATAGAATAACATTAGACTCTGAAAAGACATGTTTTCAGAGTTTTGCGCTGCTTCAGTGTAACCTCAAAAGTGGTTGTAATTTAAAAGATGTCGTTTGCTATCCTCGCTTTGGCGTCTTTCAATTAAAAGATGTCGTTTTTATTGTGAGAGAAACGACATGAAGTCTAACATAGCTGTCGTTCATTTTTAGAATGTTTGGAAGGGTGGTGGAAATCAGTGGTTAAAACTATTTTTATTATAGTATGTGAGAGCTTTACACTGTAGCAATTTTTTTTATTGTTACTGTAGCATGTGAGAGCTTTATACTGTTCATAACTGAGTTTGTGGTTGAATCGTGGTTCCTACCACTATACCAAACAGCATCTTTGTCTCTCTTTCCTTTTTCTACTCTAATAAAATCAAACTTTCTTTCTCCTTTCCTTTTCTTTCATTTTTCAATACATTTTAATATTTTTTTGGAAAATGAATATGCTCTCAAACACAGTGATAGGGCAGTAGAAAGATCAAAATTAGACCCTTTAACCCCCCCCGCCCCAACAACAAAAAACCCAAAAAAAAAAAAAAAAAGACCTATTATGTGCTAGAAGAAAAAGAAAAGGATTGTTTTTGTAACATGGAAAACTATTCCTTTCCACCAAATAAAGTCACCCACTGTGGAGGAAAAAGGAAAAAAAAATTGTCAAGTTCTAGTAAGAAAAACAAACTTTCCTCTATAAACAATGTAGTTTTAGTTGAAGCCCTATTAATTGGTTACCATCAAAGATTCAATGTGAAATGTGTGTGTGGGGAGCCTTATAAATGGTACATTAAGGGTTGTTCTTCCATCATTGGCATTTTTTTTTTCTATTTCTTTTCCATTGAAGCTCATCACTTTTGAAGTATAGCTGCGAACCCCAGCTGAGATATTTCAAAAAAAATTTTGGCGACTAACTTTCTTCAATCAAATGCAAAAAAAAAAAAAAAAAGCATTATATTTGCAGGTCAACTATGGTTTCCATGATTAACTCGTTTAAAGAGCATTCCACCATTTCACTAATCATGTCTTCAACGTCAGTTCGGATATCTATCCATGTCCCAGATTTTCTCAAGTCATTTCCAATGAGCTGGTCCAATGTTCTTGGCAATGACTCTAGCTGGAAGTAGCAATCGACACGCCTTGTCACCTCTTGAATCACGAATTTCTCCGGTTGAAGTGGTTGGAGACTTTTCGGCTTGACGAATGATAACCAAGGAGAGGATCTGAAATTGTTGTCATAAACCTCTAGAAGAACTTCACTGATGCAGTCAAAGAGTAGGTCACAGTCACCACAGAATTGATTGCCCTGCAGCTTTACTGAGTCAAGCAAAGACGGATCAAGGAGTTGGTCTGATTCGATGGACTTAAAACCAAGTTCGTCCCAGTTCAGGCCAGAAGCTTGTAGAACTGCCTTTACATACTCAGAGATAGATCCATAAACGAATGAAGAAGTGGTTGTATTGATGTCATGTTCCAAGTGGGATTTCTTCACCTCAGCTGCAAAAATGTATTTTCGGCTATAAGTTGGTGAAGGTGAAATAAGCAAAATTTTGATTATAGTTTCTGAGAGCATCTCTAATATCATGCTAAAATTTAAATTAGTATATCAAGGCCAAATTTTATCTTTTGAGAAGAAAAAATAGTCTCCAATGCAGTATTATTTTTTAGCTAACTTTGACGTATGCTATAGTTGGTGCCAATTTGGCAGCAAGTATAGTATATGCCAAATTTCGGCATCTGATTGTTACTATTTGATGTAACATTTAAAATAACATTATACACTGAAGCACAAAATAATATTGAAAATCAAATGTCATTTTCACATTTTTTGGTGCTAAATATAGCATTTGCATTGATATTTGTATTAGAGATGATGCGATATGAGTGTCTACCAGAATGGCATATAGTGCTTGGTGGACCGGCAACATCAGTGTAGAATTGCTCAAGAACAGAAATTGGACTTGATTGATCTCCTATATCTTTAATGCTATCATGATCCTCAACTCTCTGGACTCTTGAAGGAGTTGATGGGAAATCATCAGTTGAACATGCTGATGGTTGATCCCCAAAAGATGAATCCTGCACAATGTCAACAAAAAAACAAAAGTTTGACACTTGAACTAGTAATGCAGAAAAATAATGACCACATGGGACTGCAAGATCAATTTACCTGTCGTACGCACTTCAAATATTCATCTTCTTCATTTGTGTTTGTTGTGTTAATATTTTGTTTTGTGCTGCTCTTGTCTGTGTCATATGATTCCTCTTCCAAAAGATCAGTTGCTTTTTGGCATATGAGGTCACTAGTCTCCGCAGTAGAGACTTTTTCCAAATCATCTGATGCAGTACTTGCTTCTTCTGAGTCTCCGGTATCAGTAGGCACTTCCGTTGTATTCGTTTCTCCTGGTGATATATGGCATTATAACATTAGCTTCTAAAATCTGTAATTTAACTTGCAGAAATATGATGGCTTCCATAAAATACCAAAATCAAAATCTAGAAAAAAAATGCTGTACCTTTGATGCTTGAATCCACGACCAGCAATTGACCCTTGGATTTCTTGCTATCAATTATGGCCTCTAAGTTCTGCTTCAAGGAGCCTGAGTAGCTAATCTTATGTTCTTTCTGAAGCCCCCAATTATTATTCTCATAGGCCACTTGGCCATAGCTGTATGGGGAGAATCTCACGTGGCCACTAACAAAACTGGTTTTCGTGTCCCTCCTAGGACTGTCTAAAGGGAAGAAGTCATATTCAGGAGAAGAGACTGTCCTGTGAAAGACCTTTGGTCCTTTTTTATGTAAAAATTTATCATCTTCACTTCTGCCCTTCACATATGTTCTAGATTCACTCCTATTACATCCGCTTTCGCCAGTTGAAGCGGTTTCATGTCCAACCCTTGCTTTAAATTCTTTTAACTTGTTTATCTTATCTCTTCTGTGGACATCAGCTGACATCAAGTGCTGATCTTTTCTGGTTACCCCCAAGGCATGTCTGAACTTCCTTTTAATCTGATCAAAGGAAAAGTATGTGGGCCTGACACTTTGCATATCTTCTCCAAAACTATGAAAAGATTGTGGAGAGGGACAATGGCTGATCCTGATCTTGTCTGCCAAATTTCGTGAGCCTATTGGGCCAGGCTTCAAGACTACTATTTCTGAAGACTGAGGATCACTTTTTCTTCCCTTGCACTTACATTTATCAGAATGTATAAACATTTGAGTTGAGCCAGGTTCTCCATGTTGTTTATGATTGCATGTTTGGTGCTCTGAAATGTTGGCTTCTGAGGATGATTTCATCGTCTGCTGCTTTTGTGCTTGAGAATCTCTCAAGTCTTGGATGTGTTTTGCCAACAGAGAGTTGGGATCTTGCAAGAGTTTTGAGAACAACTCTTTGTTTGAATTCAAAATCTCCAATGCATCCATCAACTGTTTAGAGCGCTGGTGGTTCACTCCATCCCTGCTCAAGTACTTTCCTTCAATGAATTTTCGGTTTACAATCGCCTCGGTTGCATCATTCACCTTTAGTAACCGCGGATTAATTTCATTGAGCTGTTCATACCTCACAAAGTCAACATTTTTGCAGCCACATCCTCTCCTTTTCTTGGCATGCTTCTTTTTGTTAAGTGTTTGTGTTGAAGCTCCCGATTCGAGCTTATCGAAAAAGTTTCCCACTGGCTTTCGATATGGACGTTGGTTCTGCTTGGCTGAATCAGTCTGATCATCAAGAGGTACATGGGAAGGTCTCTGAAACTTCTTTGGTAACTGACTAACTTCAGAAGTAGATGCCTCTTCCCTTTTAGGATTATTTTCATGTCGAATATCACGAACAGCTAAGTTTTCATTTTTATCCTTAAACTAATAAAGAAAAAAACAAAACCTCTATCAGCATTAATTCAGAATTCATTTCAACTGAAACAAGAAAAAGAAAAAGACATCATTTTAGAAGGCAGACTATGAGAAGGAAAATGAAGAAACCAAGCATACTGAGAAAGCAAACCTATCAATCTAGATTAACAAACAGATGGTGAAGTTTATGAGTTCTCTGTAATTTGTCAAATCATCACATGAACATCTGCATCATTGCAAATTTTATTACAAGAGTAAAATATGTAGGTGGAGCTCTCGTCATTTGATGGGGTGATAACGTTAACTGTTCTTCTCGATAAGATCTTAGATTAGAGTTAGTCCTACCGTGACAGACAAGATATATGGATAATCCACTTCACGAGGAATACATATGCCACATAGAACGCCTTGCCTTTGCGAATTATATAGATACACCACTCTCTAACAATGGTGGAGCCACCTATTAGTCCCTAACTCAAATTTTTGAAATTAGATTTTTCGTTCAAGATTTTTCTAAAATTTCAGTTGCGCCCCCACTTTATAAGAATACTTAAAAATGTGTCCTTACTCAATAATTCTAGCCCCATTTAATAAAAAGTTGTCTCTAATTTTTTCCACAATGCCCACACTGAAAGTGGAAGAAAAAAAAATCTGCCTCCGCCATTGCCCCAAAGGCTGAAACCCGTTATTTTCATCACAAAGAAAAAAAAAAAAAAAAGGATTTGTGGTGCTTACATCTTTCCCCTGTAATTTCCCATCAAACTTTGAAATCAAATCATTCTGCTTAACATCTCCATCATCTGCACAAGCACAAATGTCATGAATCCCCTATCTTACTGAACATGAATCAGCATAATTTGGACAAGAGAAGAATTGAATTGATGCAATACAGGAGTTGGAACTAGAATTAAGAAAGTCTCACAAACAATATCTGATCTCTTTAAACGCTTCCTGTCCGAAAGTAGCTTCCTATTGGAATTGCCTTTACCAAATTCAAAGAGGCTATACAAGCTCCACATACATTCTGACTTGTGTTCATCATAAACCATTGGGCTCTTTGGTGGTGTTAGCCTGGCCATAGTCTTATTGGCTCCTTGAGCTTCTATATTGCCAAAAATTTCAGCGTAAGGATTAGTTGAAAGACGCAGAAATTAGGAAACAAGTAGTTTCTGCAGAATTCAAAACAGAGACAATCACAAATGACAAAAAAATAGAATTCAAAATTTATTTATAGCAAAGTTAAAAAAAAAAAAAAAAGAGTTCCCCAGTAAGAGACAAATTCTTTTGTTCTGCAAGCATTAATTTGGGGAGAATAACAACAAAATAGAGATCATGTCTAAAACTTTTAAGTTCAAACGAAGTTTCGTACCCAGAAAAATTCTCTCTGTTAAAAAGAAAGCTAACTTTTTTGAGTATGATTTGTAGCCTTATTAAGCATTGAAACAGAAAAAAAAAAATGGAAGACAAAGGAAAGAGACAGGAAATTTTGGGTCACCTCCATACAAAAGCCTGAAACTTTTTGAGATAGTTACTTATCCCTATGAGCAAGTACACAATTAAAAAAATCCATAAAAGGTACATAATTAAAAAAAAATCCATAAAAAGAACATAATTGAAAAGAGAAAGTAAAGAGAACCCAGAATCAGATTTGGTCTTGTCTGGTATATCCATTAGAACGTTTGGAACAAAATGGCCTAAAAACTGTTAAAGCAGACATTTTGTTTTTTCTTTTTCTGTTTGTTTCAGAAAAATTTCAACGTTGAAACCACCATAAACAAAATGTTGAGTACGCATTATACAAAGAAGGGAGAGATGTACCTGAAATATAACCTTTTTAGTGTGCTTTAGAACGTAGAATATCAAAAAGCTTTTTGCTTGAACTGAAGAAAAGCCACATTTACTTTCGGCTCATGAAACCTTTTTCTTAGTATATCAGTCTTGAAGTTTTCAAAAATGGAGGATGAGAAAGTTGAGGCAAAGAAGAAGAAGGAGAAAAGAAAACCATGAGAAACCCAATATAAATGGTGAAAGGAAAAGAAAAAGATGTGGGTATTTTTCTGAATTGTTATGGTGAAAGTGACTGGAAAATTGCAAAAGAAATACAACCCAAAATTTGCGTAGGAAATAGCTTTCAACAGAAGCAAAAAGTTTTTCAGCTGCTTTTTCACTTCTCCCTCTTTCTCTCTCTCTCTCTACATCCCTGTTTCTCTCTCTAGCTACACCTGCAAATCCTCAAAATTACCCTCCAATTAGCCTCCTCAAATTTCAACTCTCACTTTCTCTCTCTTCACGGTCGTCAAGCCAGAGCATGACTCGTACGCATTGCAGCTTCCTTAGATTTGTATTGCTAGAGACAAAAAAGTATTTAACTTTGAAACTTTTTTAAAAAAACTTTTGTTTTCATATTATGACTTCATGAGGCGAAACGTTGGACGGTCATTAATTCTTCTGACTCATACTCGTATGCCTTAACATGGAGAATTCAGAATTGGACATAAAATATTTTTTTTAAGGGACTCTTTCCGTAGGACCCTTCACTACGAATCACTAGTTAGGCGATTTTTTTTTTGGAAAAATTGGAGAGCATGGGACTTAAAATTGTTAAATTTGATCAAAATTATAATTAATGGTTATTTTTCTTTTTTTATTAAAAAAATTGTCTCATTTTAATGTAAAAAAAATAGTGATGGATAACAAAATAATGGAGTCCTTGTTATGTTAGACTTAAAAATAGAAACTAAATAAGTCCAAACATATAAATTAAATATAGTTATTTAATTATTTATCAAGCCTTATTTTATTTTGAGCCATTTAAATTGTTAAGTGGCGTTTAAAAGGTGGTGGTAACCGTTGGTTTGAACCATTTTTACTATAATATGTGAGAATTTTATACTGTAGCAATTTTTTTTATTGTTAATGTAGCATGTGAGAGCTTTATACTATTTATAACTAAATAGTTCCCACCATTATGCCAAACAAGGGTTAATTTTCTTATTGTCAATTGTTTTAGTTTCCTATTCTTGTTGGTTTCTTATTTTTTTTCAATTGTATATTTATAAATAAGTCGCTCTATGTTTGTTATTGTTAGACTTTGATAATAATGTTAAATATTCGTATTATTTTCATTTCTCAAAAAAAAAATTGTTGTTCACATTTTTATGATTATGAATTATAAATTCGTTTGGGTTAATTTTACTTTTGGCCCTATAAACTATGTAACTTGTCTTGTTCTTACAAATAAACTTAAAAATGTAGCAAACCACACCCTTAAACTATTTAACTTATCTTATTTTGGTCATTCTGTTAACAAAACTATTAAATATTAACAGACTTGAGCCAATAGTTTCACTTTTATCCCCTAAATTATGCAACTTGTCTAATCTTGACCCTTAAACTATAACAAATCACACCCTCACTTATGAAACTTATCTTATTTTAGCCATTAAATTATTAAATATGTTAAATATTAATGAATTAAGCCACATAACAATATTTAACAATTTTGTTAATGGGAGGGCCAAATTGGAACAAGTATAATAGTTTAAGGGTATAATTTGTTATGTTTTAAAATTTATGAGCTAAAATAAGATAAATTGCATAGTTAAAGACTAATAGTAAAAGTATTCCAATTCTTTTCTCTCCCTTTTCTCCAATTTCTCTTATATTTTTCCCTCGGTTTTCTTTTACTTTTACTCTCCTACGCTATTAAGGTACCCCATAACAGTGCTATAGCTATATCTTTTAAAGACTATTCAGGTAACTATTACATCACTCTTTTCAATACAAACCTTATGTCCATAATATAAAAGACCATTACATAATATTCATTGATTTATTTTTATACAATATTTATTAATTTTTTGGTAGAAAAAACATTGATTACTTGATTGTCAATTCTACTTAAACATCTTCTTAAAAAAAAAAAAAAACTACGTAAATAGTGATCCAAAAAGAGTGTTAAAAAATCAATAATTTTAGTTTATGATGGAAGAGTATGTTTAGAAACATAGTTAAAACTATACATAAGTTGTTTGATATTTTTGTTGAAATTATTGGTTACAACTAATTAATATAAAGCTCTTAACAACTACAATAAAAAACATAAATTTAATACAATATAAAAATTTTACATATTATAATTTTTAAACTAATATTTTTAGTTTCAATAACTCTTCTAAACATTTTAATAGTTAAAATTAAAATATTATAATATATAAAAATTTTATATTATAATATATATTATCTTTATATTATCACAATTGAAACTAACAAATTTGTTGTTACCCAAGAAAGCGAAAAGGAGCCGAGACGTGTACGTGTTATGGTTTAGGATATTGTGAAGAGGTTTTGTGATAAAGTTGACAAACACCGCGGTGTTGTAATGCAGACGTTAATGTCAAGACTGTTCCCCCATCTAGCTATTGAATTGTCAGATCAGATTAAGCAGAAGTTTTTTGAATTTTTTTACTTTGTGTTATTTTCTAATTTAAAGTTTTGAGCTTTCTCATACCATGGAAATCTCATTTCCTCACTAAATTTTTTATTTGATTAAGTGAAAGCTAACATTGTTATAATGTCTTAAAATCTTTTTTTAATTATCTAATCTAATACCTGAAAATTGTGATTTTAAAATTTATTAATATTTGTTTGATTTATAGGTTTTTTGTCTGAATTATATTAATTTGTAGAAGTAATTCTGCAATAGAAGTTTTTTCCCCCTTATGCTAATAGGATCT
>CAMOHE010047941.1:53397-69002 GCA_946598075.1 Artocarpus hirsutus
AAATTTTACATATTATAATTTTTAAACTAATATTTTTAGTTTCAATAAATCTTCTAAACATTTTAATAGTTAAATTAAAATATTATAATATATAAAAATTTTATATTATAATATATATTATGTTTATATTATCACGATTGAAACTAACAAATTTGTTGTTACCCAAGAAAGCGAAAAGGAGCCGAGACGTGTACGTGTTATGGTTTAGGATATTGTGAAGAGGTTTTGTGATAAAGTTGACAAACACCGCGGTGTTGTAATGCAGACGTTAGGGGTGTAATTCGGTTAAAAACCATCAATTTTGGTCGGTTCGGTTACCGAATCGCACTTGTCGGTTTTTGAAGTTGGCAAACCGAAACCGCACCGCATATCAAGAGTATTCGGTCGGTTAACCGACTGTTCTTGGTCGGTTTTTCCAGTCGGTTCGGTTCGGTTTTCAACAGATGATAATCTAATAGGATACAAGAAGCGTACTATCAGTTTATCATATTTTTTTTTTTTTTTGGTTAAAGAATTGCTAAAATACTACAATGTATTGTGTATTATTTAGGTTCTTATTGAAATGATGCTAAAAAGAATACTATAAGGGCGATTGACATTTATAATTTGTCATGGCACTTATGTTGAATTCATTAAAAATATTAGAGAATGATATATATTTATTTGAGTTTTTTTAATTGTTTCAATTTTCATGAGACCAACAAACTTTACTTTAAAATATAAAGGAGAAACACTTAATAACCCTTTGAGAAAAGCATAAGCATAATGAGACACATAGACAAATCTACATTTCGGTCGGTTTTGGTTTTTCGGTTTTGTGTAAATATTCGATTTTTCGGTTTTACACCTATAATTATGTGGAAGTATTTTTTTCAGTTCGGTTCGGTTCTAAACCGAACCGAAATTTTAAGACTGAAACCGAATCGTCCAATAATGGTTCGGTTAACCGAACCGAACATTTTTCGGTTTGTATGAAACCGAATTTTTCAGTTTTTGTCGGGCGATTTTTCGATCGGTTTCGGTTTTTTGGTTTTTTTGTACAGCCCTAGCAGACGTTAATGTCAAGACTGTTCCCCCATCTAGCTATTGAATTGTCAGATCAGATTAAGCAGAAGTTTTTTGAATTTTTTTACTTTGTGTTATTTTCTAATTTAAAGTTTTGAGCTTTCTCATACCATGGAAATCTCATTTCCTCACTAAATTTTTTATTTGATTAAGTGAAAGCTAACATTGTTATAATGTCTTAAAATCTTTTTTTAATTATCTAATCTAATACCTAAAAATTGTGATTTTAAAATTTATTAATATTTGTTTGATTTATAGGTTTTTTGTCTGAATTATATTAATTTGTACAAGTAATTCTGCAATAGAAGTTTTTTCCCCCTTATGCTAATAGGATCTCTCTCCCACAATTTGAGAGGGGAAGATTAATATTATAAATCTTATAATAAAGGTAATATTATGAAATTACTGTTAAGTTATGTTTATAACCACGTGCCAATAAGTTTTATAATGGCCTTAATTTTTTTGAGGGTGTAATGGCATTAATATTACAAACCTTTTTTTGGGGGTAAACAGAAATTAAGAAAGAATAATAGAGAAATAAGATGTAAATATTTTTTGCATTAAATTAGGGTGGACTAATGTTTGTTTTTTAGGACAACAGTTGCGTCCAAATATTAATTGTCTTTAATATCAATATAAATATTATTTGAATTTTAGATTCAAAGACAAAATCTTACCACGTTATCTAACTGACAACCTAGAAAATAAGTGGGTTCTATTAAAGGTGATGAATGTTGTTACGAGTTCTATATCATTGTGGCTTTCATGATTCTACGTAGAATCGGTCATTGAAAAATAGAATGCTTCCCCGCCATAAATTACCATCATAGCAGTCTTGTCGCCAAACAAATAAAAAAGCATTTTAGTGAAAGGCATGCCCAAAAATTAAAATATATCAAATGCACATTTTAAATAGTGAAAATAATACATGATGAAATCATGTACCAACACGCAGACATACACACACACACAAATATACATGTGATGAGCCATGGATTAACATATTTATTAATTATGCCAACACTTTAAAAATTGTGTTAATAATTTATTAAATAATAAAATAAATACTCCGGGTTTTATTGTTCAAAAAATATATATATTTTTTTAGATGTTCAAACTTCAAAGAGTTATCTTGATCTTTTATAATACTATTAAGAAACATGAAATTTTTAAATTGATAAACAAGATGAAGTTCACATGACAATATTGTGGCTTTGCAAATATAACTATTCAAGTCAAATAAATTTTCAAGTATGATTGGCATGTTGGATAGCATTTGCGTGATTTTGGGTTCTCAATAAAATAAATAAATAATTTCACAAAAATAAAGTAATACAAATAAGTATTTGCATGATTTGTGGACGACATTGAGAAATTCAAAGTTGTCCACCGTTGGATTGGGCCACAGGCTACCCAATTGCTGGAACATTAGACCACAAACACACGCCAAGTCTCTAACAACCCAAGCCTCATTATCAGCAATAATAGTGCTGTCACTTCACACTTGGAGATAAAATCAACAAAATTTTTAATTGTTTTTAAGGAGGGTTTAGCCGCTAAAAGTCAATCACAAATGGTTTCTGTATTTGATTTTATTTTTCTTAATGAAACAAAGGAAAAGACTAGTGAGCTAACGAAAACCAAGTATTCAAGAAAACATTAGTTTGAAAACCTCATATATTTTCGAGGATCTGTTACTTTATTTGGTTCAAAACATATGATTTGAACTTTTTGAGGTCATTTTTTAGTTCAAACTGTCAAATTAAAGATTGAAACCAAGAAGTACTCTTTTCCAAAGCACCATCTCACAAAAAATTCTGCTTTGAACTACTTGGACCATTGAAGGGGTGTTTGGCAATAGTTCGCATCACTTTGTTTCCACCATAAACTCAGTTATAAACAGTAAAAAGCTCTCACATGCTACAGTAACAATAAAAAAAATTACTATAATGTAAAACTCTCACATGTTACAGTAAAAGTAGTTCCCACCACCATTTCAAACACCCACTGATTCTAAAACACTGTTTTATTGATTCTAAAACAGCTCTGTGGCTTTTCTTTTTTCCCCCCACAACCATAAAGTTTGCCTGAGAAATGAATCAAACGGCTCTATTTATTTAATTTTTCTCCTGTGATGGTTGTTGGTTTATCAAATTGGCATTTAATGTCCTCTGGCAACCAAAGAAAGGAAAAAAATAGTACAAAATTTGACCTTGCTTCTTTCTGACGCTATCTTCTCTTTTGGGTTACATGAATATTGGGGCGGTGGCAAACCGGCTGAAGAAAGCTACTATGAAAGCAACGGGGCTTGTGATATGATTTATGAAAGCACTAATGCCATTTTCTGCCTCACTGTCCAGCGTCTACATTCACATGCCACCATTATATATACAATATATATACATATAGTTACAACATTTTATCAAAAAATAGCCACCATTATATATACCATGTGTATACATATAGCTACAACATTTTTATCAAAAGAATATACATATTTACAATGAAAAGTTGTGAATGATAGTGTTTCTGACAATATGATGGTGACATTAACCAAAAAAACAAAGACAATATGATGTGACAATAATTACTTTGTTAGATCGAGTGGATATGACCTAAAAACCATTTGTGCTACTTTGTGCCATATTGTAATTTTGCACAACATGTCGATATCATGATTTGTGTCACTTCATATTTTTACTAATTTTTTAGGACCATGATGATGTGATCAGCCACATTTACAGTTGTGGTCTTTTAGAGGCTCAAAGAGATGCAGCAAGAAAGAGAGATTTTTTTTTTTTTTGGCTCCCTTGTATTTGGGCGAAAATTGGGGATTATTAATTTATTAGAAGGTGATAGGATTAATGTATAACATAGAATGCTATCAAATTCCATTTTTTGCTTTTCTATCCCCAACAGTCAATTTATTTATTTATTTTTTTGTTACTTCAGAAGATCAATAGAGAAAAACACTCAAGTAAAGTTGCATTTAAGGAAAATGATTTCAATAAGAGTATATTAGTAAAAAAATGAAAAATTAATCTAAAATATGAGATTGAAAAATAAACATAAAATGTAAACAATTTACAACGTATTTGAGGTAACGAAACAGTAAAAGAAGGATCAAAAAATAAAAATTAGAAGTTTCGAGCAAGATGAACAATTATGCTTAGAATCCAAAAAGTACATTCAAATACTTATTTAAGGATGCATTTAAAAAATTTATTTTAATAGAGATGGATCAGGAAAAAAAGTATTTTAATGGAAAAAGTTGAAAACTACACAAATTTTTTAGAGAAAGGTTAAAGTAAAATGATTAAAATTTATATAATAAAATTTTAAGAGAAAAACCAAAAAAAAAAAAAAAAGGAGTATATGGTCACACACACAAAAAAAAAAGGAAACTTCTTAGTAAGTAGGAAAACAGACGAACCATGTAAATTTAAAGGTAAAAAGGTTAAGGGTGGAGGAGGGGGCAAAACGCATCGTTTTAACAAAAGCGCTTGTTTTGCTCAAAAGCTAAATATTAGCCGGTTGTTTGATTGAGTGATGACAACTATATTTTTTTATAAATATTGTAAAGTTTTCACATGCTACAGTAACAAATAAAAAAATTCGCTATAATGTAAAGTTCTCACATACTATAGTAAAAATTGTTCTAACCAATAGTTCCCATCATTCTTCTAAACACTACGTAAATTCTTTTCGGCTTTTTATATATTGTTAGATTCTTACGCACACATAATATACATTTTCTTTTTACAAGAGAAAGAGGAAAATAACATATTCAAGTTAAGTCTTAGTAAATAATATTACATAGTTTCAAAATGTGTAATAACTAATATATCATAAGAAATTGAATAATATTTCATGAGAAATCGAAAACAAAAACTCAAAAATACCACATCTCTTTGTTCTCTAAATCTCTTATTTTCTTTCCTCATAGCATTGTCTAGTAATATTGTATTAACGTATAAATACTAAATTCATCAGCGACTTTCTTAGATTGCTGGTGACCGAAAAATACATTATTACATGTATATAAATTAACTTTTACCTGAAACTTCACCTGAAAACCAATTGTCGAAAAATACAATATTACTTTGGTAATATTATATTACCATGTAAATACAAAAACTCACAAGTGACTTGTTGGTTTTGTTGATAAATAGGAAATACAGTATTAATCTATTGATATAATATTACTATATAAATATAAAAATTAATCGGCCACTTTACTGAATCGTTAGCTGCCGAGAAATACAATATTACTCTCATAATATGTATTATCATGTATATAAAAATTTAGTAATAATTTCGTTGAACCATTAATAGTCAAGAAATTCAGTATTATTTAGTAATATTATATTACAGTGTAAATAATAAAATTCACCAACAACTTTGTTGGATCACATGTTGCCGAGAAATACACTATTATTTTGGTAATATTATATTACCGTGTAAATACAAAAGTTCACCGACGACTTCGTTAGTGGCTGAAAAATACAATATTACTCTGGTAATATTGTATTACAATGTAAATACAAAAATTCACTGATTACTTCGTTGAACCACCAGCAACAGAGAAAGACAGTATTACTCTAGTAATATTGTTTTATCATGTATATAAAAATTCACTAGCGATTTTGTTGAATCGATAGTAACGGAGAAATAGTAGTAATTTGATAATATTGTATTTTAGTATAAATATAAAAGTTTAAGGGACTGCCTGTGGTCAAGACGTCGCCTAATATCATCGACAATGATGACGTTGCCGGTGTTCCAAAAATACCAAAATACCTGCTTAATACCGTATATCAGTACATGATTCAAACAGTAAACAATAGCATTAAAAATATAAACAGATCTATCAAAATCCAATCAACTAACAAATAAAAAAAATTCAATCTGAACAAAAAAACCTAGATCTTAGACAATCTAAAGTTTTGAACAAAAAACAAAAAAAAAAAACAAAAAAAAAACAAAAACAAAAACAAAAAGCCTAGATCTAAACCACAACAAATAAAATACACTTATTTTTTTCCTTCTTCTGTTCTTCAAATTGTTTCACTTACTTCTATTTTCATTTTATTCCTTTTTTATACGCTGCTCTGCATGGCGCTTGTTATTCCGGCAGCATGACGTCATCGCTGGGGTCTCCAACACCGTGAGAACGTCACAACGCCGATGACCATCACGAAGACGCTTGAGATTTCCGATTTGACAATTTCAACAATGTCCAAGCGGGGGAAATTCTTGATTCTGGGGTTGCAAAATCACTTTCCACAAAAAAGCCTTAACGTAGCAAAAGGAAGATCAGAGAAACACAGATTTGTCTGTTGGCATCAGATCGTAGCTAGTGATCGCCGGATTTGAGTGAAAATTGGACAAGAAGCAACAAGGAGAGAGACGAAGATTTTCTTGCCGCGTCTACTCCAACGAGTTGGTCGGCACTAATGAGAAGATAAAAACAGAGAGACGAAGAGAGTAAAGAGACGGAGATCTGAAAAAGAAACCAAACGAACGAGGGGAGAGAAACCAGACAGGGAATAGAGAATGACAAGAAAAATGGAAAAGAAAGAAAAGAAAAAAAAATTCAGATACTAAAAGGCATTTTGGGGCGTTTAATTGATTTATAATATTGGTTTTTTAAAATCTGCTATTTATTTTTACATTTCCAAAACATCTTATATTATTTACTTAACAATTGATAAAATATAGTATTTTGCATAATTTCTCTTCTTTGATTATTGAACTGTGTGACACTTAATAAAAGTTGATAGTTCTTAATAAAAAAATCCAAAGTTGATAGTCAGACTTATTTTGAACAAGAATTGTGATTAGTAGTCCACACTCGTGTGAATAATAACAAAAAAAAAATATTTATGTGTTGTTTTTGGGCTTGTCTTTTTCCCCAGCTTAAGGCTGTGCGTGCCTTGTCGATTTTTAGATTTATTTGTATGTTTTCCCTTTTTTTAGTAAAGTAGTTACGAGAACCCGTGGAATTGGGTGGTAATGATCTTATTTTTTTTTAAGTAAAGTCTCGAGTTCGAGTCTTGTGTATAAAGAAACAGGTGTCAAGAGAGCTTACTGTTACTCTTTTGGATTGGATTTGGATTGGATTTTGAGGAAACAAACGTGTACATGTATTTAAAAAATTCACAATCTCCATCATTAACCCCTACTCTATTTAAACCCACAATACCATTAGACCAAGCAGTCTTGGGCAGTTCGAGGCGGTCTATGTGTTCCTTCGAACCAGTGTTCTCGTCGAGTGGGACTTAGAGAGGTACATTGAGTTCATTGCTGGTTTAGACGCCATAGATTTGTGGCTTCACAAATTACAATGAAGTATCCAGCACATGAAAGCCAGCAAATTCCAAAATTTTCTTCTCATATTTACACCAGACCAAAAGGATAGAGGAACCAGAGAATTAAAGAAAAATCGCAGAAGAATTTGTTTATCCCAATCAAGAATTCCCTTGGGAACAAATGATCAAATACTCAAAACAACTCCAAATTACCTAACAGATCAAATGAAAAACAAATACAACATATAGCACCTCAAACTGTTATAGCATGCCCCATCAATATTAAGTCCCAAAATATACAATAGATAATAATGATTAATCAATAACAAATATAAATCATAAATCAATACACCATTGATCAACCATTTTGAAAAACAGTTATTTTTCTGATTTTACAAAAACTTCAGCCAGAATATTTAAAAAAATTAAAAAACAATCATTTGCTTTGTAGTCCCTCAATCTTTTATTAGCAAGCCTGTAAAAGATTGCCATGTCAATAAAGAATAAAAAACTATGACGATGATAATTCACTATTACGATTAGTCAATACAAAAATTTAGATAAAAATTGATATCTTTAACACTACTCCTTTATTATTTATAAGAAAAAAATGTATTCATTTAAATTTTTTTATTTGTTGGTAAGTTGGATCATGAACGATTTAAAATTTGGCATTTCAAATGCTAATTATAATCCATTAATTTGATGTTGGATATTAATTAGACTATAATGTTAAAGATTAGATGCACAGTATAATTTACCCATAATTTTATTTTTATTTTTTTTAATAAAGAAAAACGTGTATTGATTGGTTGGTGGGGATTATTACATTTTTTTGATAGAGAATTTTTAAATTTTTTTTATGGATAATTACCAAACTTTGTGGGGGTCAAAGAAAGGTCTGCCGAATTATTAAACTTTTTTTTTTTAGAGAATTATTAAACTTTGTGGGGTCAAAACAAAAGTCAAACCCCTTCTTCCCTCCCATTCCACTCCGGTTTAAACCCCGCCTATCTCTCTGCAACTCACCCTCTCATTCACTGTACATGGCGTTCGCCTTCCTCTCCTCTGCTCACCTTCTCAGTCCTCAAACCCCCTTTCTCTCTCTAAAACGCCACCACACCTTCCTCAAGCCTCGCCCTCACTATCTTCCCTCACGCTCTCTCCTCCCTCACCCTCCCTCCGACATTGGCCCCCACGGCAAGTTGTACCCCGACCCCGCCGATAACGACCCTCTCGAAGCCCCCGAAGACTCCGGCCATGACGTCTCCAAGTTCCAGCAGATCGAGCACCAGGCCTCCCGAACCCGCAAGCTTCAGGAGGACTTCAAGAAGCACCAGTCCACTTTCCTATCTGCCATCGCCAACGTCGAGGACACGCCGGAAAAACCTGGGTCCATCTATGGCGATTTGTTTGGCGACATCGATAAAGCAAACGCCTTGAAGCGCAACGAGTTTGCCAAGCAAGGCCTTTTGAAGCCGACTCCGAAGAAAGCAGAGGTTGAGAACATCGGCGAGCTGGACCCCAAGGATGAGGATGATTTGGAGGAGATTGACGAGCTTCAGGGACTTACTGTTGGTTCCGACGATGAGGATTCCGTTGGTTCAGATAATTTCGACGACAAGGTTGGTGGATTCAGTGCCAATGATCATAGTTCGTGTTTTGATTCATCGTTTGATTTGGACTTCGATGGTTATGGAAAATCTAGGGCTAGAGTTGTTGAACCTAAGTTTAAGGTTAGCTTGGCTGAGCTTTTGGATGAGAGCAAGGTTGTGCCTGTGTCTGTTTATGGTGATTTGGAGGTGAAAATTACTGGGATTCAACACGACTCGAGGTTGGTTAGCGCGGGGGATTTGTTTGTGTGCTGTGTTGGGAGAAAAACCGACGGTGATTTATATTTGAGTGAGGCCGATAAGAGAGGGGCTGTGGCTGTTGTGGCTAGTAAGGAAATAGACAAAGAGGAGACCTTGGGGTGTAAGGCATTGGTGATTGTGGAAGACACCAGTGCGGTGCTTCCCGCGTTGGCGGCAGCGTTTTATAGGTTTCCGTCGAAGAATATGGCGGTGATTGGGATAACTGGGACTAATGGGAAAACGACCACTGCGTATTTAATAAGAAGCATGTATGAATCAATGGGTTTGAGGACCGGAATGTTGGGCACAGTCGGGTATTACGTGCATGGGGACAACAAATTGGAGTCTCCGAACACGACACCGGACGCTGTTTTGGTTCAGAACTTGATGGCGAAGATGCTACATAATGGGGCTGAAGCGGTTATCATGGAGGCCTCTTCTCATGGGTTAGCTCTTGGGAGGTGCAATGAAGTCGATTTTGATATAGCGGTTTTCACGAACTTGACAAGGGACCATCTGGATTTCCACGGGACTGAAGAGGAGTATCGTGATGCCAAGGCCAAGTTGTTTGCACGGATGGTGGATCCAGAACGACATGGAAAAGTTGTTAATGTCGACGACCCTAATGCATCTTTCTTCATTGCACAGGGAAATCCTCATGTTCCGGTTATCACCTACGCTATGGAGAATAAGAATGCGGACGTACATCCTCTTAATTTTGAACTCTCTTTCTTTAAGACGCAGGTTTTGGTTAATACTCCCCATGGTATGTTGGAGATATCCTCAGGTTTGCTTGGAAGGCATAACATTTACAACATTCTGGCTGCTGTGGCGGTCGGGATTGCGGTTGGGGCACCTTTGGAGGACATTGTGAGAGGGACTGAGGAGGTTGATGCGGTTCCGGGAAGGTGTGAGTTAATAGACGAGGAACAAGCATTTGGGTTGATAGTAGACTATGCTCACACTCCTGACGCCTTGTCTAGATTACTGGATTCTGTAAGGGAGCTGGGAGCGAGGAGGATTATCACAGGTTCTCTTCTTGCCTTTTTGTTTATATTTATATATATATTAGCTCAAGAGTATTACGATTGTGTTGCTTTTTGGATCTAGGATAACTTTTTGATTACATTAAATTGTAGTAACGAGTTGAATAAATTAGGTTTTAGATAGAATGGAACTGTTTTTATCATGCAGTAATTGGTTGCAGCGGGGAGAGTGATAGAGGGAAAAGACCCATGATTGCAAAGATAGCAACTGATAAGAGTGAAGTCACCATTCTGACATCTGACAATCCAAAAAACGAGGATCCGTGTAAGTACAGCTAAGACACCTCATACCGGCTGTAATTATAATTTTGGTTGATACAATCCTTCTCTAAATGTCTTATGTATTATGATGAAAATGTGGTCGTGCACCTCATTAGTGGAATTAAAATCTTAGGATAGTGTTATTGATTTAGTAGGATCATCAAGTGGTATGTAATAATGATACTTAATTGTGCAATCCATTTTTATCAGTGGACATCTTGGATGACATGTTGGCCGGCGTTGGATGGACAATGCAGGACTATTTGAAATATGGAGAGAACGATTACTACCCTCCTCTTCCCAATGGTCATAGACTTTTCGTTCATGATATTAGAAGAGTTGCTGTGCGCTGTGCTGTGGCCATGGGCGAGGAAGGTGATATGGTTGTAAGTTCCTGAAGCCCCAGTTTTATTCTATTTCGAGCTTTATATAGACACGCAACAAATGTGGTTATAAACATAGCTCTGCTGGAAATTCTCTCCAATTCAACACAATTTTTTCTCTTGGTAAATTGGATTTACTGGCTGTACACTACAGGTGATTGCCGGCAAAGGTCATGAGGCGTATCTGATGGAAGGCGATAAAAAGGAGTTCTTTGATGACCGAGAAGAGTGCCGAGAGGCACTGCAGTATGTCGACGAGCTTCACCGAGCTGGAATAGATACTAGTGAATTCCCACGGCGGTAAGACGATAAATTTGAAATTTAAATAAAAAAAGGCTCGACTTAAGTGTTTTGTCTTTCAATTGATATGTTATGTAGTGTGATGCACTCTGCACACAGGATATGGCATTTTCACAAATTTTTCTTTCATATTCTGATACAGATTACCAGAGAGTCATTAAGACATTTCAAAGGGAACATATTATATTTTAGGCAATCTGAAGAAGCAATACTGTTGCCTTCAAAAGGAACATGCATGTTATATTTTGGGCAATCTGAAGAAGCAATACTGGTGCCTGATGCTGGTGATTGCAATAAGAGTGGGAGAGTCTTTTATTTTTTCCAACAGTTCAACTTATTTGGGAACCATGTAGGTTCTGTTGGTTTGTTGCAGGGATGATGTAATGTATGTAAAGGCACGTACTTGTTAATGGCTCCTTGGGTGTAGGTACTTCACCATCTCAATAGCTGATGTAAACATATTTTCTCAGATACGTTCCCAGAAGCGTTGGCGTTGTTGTCCAGGAAGCTGAAGTTTTTTGAGTGTTGACCTTACGAATTAAAAGGTACAATTGTATATACAGTTCTAATTATAGGATTGTATTGCTACGTAAACTGAATACTAAAGAGTGAAGAGAGCTAATGTACAATGTCTCAGTCGATCCAATTAGTCAAGTTGAATGTGTGAATGTATGCGTATATCCAGTATTTCGAATCCTGATGGTTTCATTTTCTCAGCAGACTGGGTGTCATAGTCTTCAGACCGTATAAAAAAAAATTATTGTAACTAAATTAATATAGTACAGAGTGCATGTATGTGTTTCATGTTTATGTGAATTCATTGTTAACTGTCATGTAGCCAAACTGGAATGATGAAGCGATGGTTTAAATAATTAAGATTAATTATAAACAGTATAAATTTTCCTTGTCTGAATATTTAAGAATAAAACAAATCATACTTGAACAGAAATGACATTAATGTTTAAACCTGGTAAAAGGAAAATTACTAAATTAACCTCAAATTTAATTTAACACTTAGAATTCGTTAAATGCTTTTGGGTCCTATCGTACCCCACAACGACGCACACATAGTACAAACATAAAAGAAATACAACCAAACCATAGTCTGACAAAACATAATCAAAAAGCATAATTAAAATCTCATTAGTACATGCCTTGACAAAAACAGATAACTACATGACTTACAGACTTCGTGAGTAAAACAGCAGCATTCTACTTAGCTGCATACTGTGAACCACCTAGAAGGAGAAGGTAAAACAGTAGAAATCATAAGCATAGAGCTCAATAGGACTTGAACTCCAAAACATCATTTATAAAGTAAAGTATATAACTCAAATAAAATTCGAAGGAATAATAAATAATTAAATAAATTTTATGCTTATTGTTCATGTCATGAGATTTAGCTCAAACCATACGTTAATATTTGCTGTATGTAAAGCCTAATATTATTACCACTGTGGTGGCCTAGACTAGATTTCAAGACTTGCCCTTATGTAACCCTCTGCACGATTTGATCTCTATGTAGCATCATACACTTAAAACTTGACCAAACTGGGTCTTATTTGATTGGTGTTTTTAGGAAATGATTTAATTTGTCTCACTTGGTGCCACTTATATGGAGATAATATTTATTAAAATCTTTATTCATATTTCAAAAATGATTTAAAGTAATAATGTGATTAATATGTAATTCAATTCTTAAAACATTTGAGAATTTAAGAAGTGGTCAAATATTTATAAAAATCATGGCTACCAAGGGAGGGGTTTTGAGTCCTACCTCGATTTTTTATATTGATCACGTTTACTCCGCAAATCCTGTCTCACTAAATATTAGTTCCAAGGGACAGCAAGCAACTTTAGGTGTAGACTCAATTCATTAATGTCAAAACTTAGACATATTACATTAGTATGCGATTTCATGGTTTCTAAATGTGCCTTCCCTAATTATAATTCTTCATTTATTTACATAATAATTAAACATATTTTAAAATTCATCAATAATGATTTTTGATCAGTAAAACAAATGAAAACACACTTATAATTCAATTTGAAATAAAAAGGGGTTTGGGTGGCCCGAAACTGGCTGTTTTTGGTGCAGTGTGGTCGACCGAGTTATATTACCCTCGATCGATCGTGTGTCTCACAGTGGCAGGATCAACCACATTACAGTCGACTGCGGTGTTGTAACTAGAAGTGATCTGTTTCGAGCTCCCAAACTCAAATCGAGCTCAAACCTTTCCAAACCAATTCTACTGCTTCTAAAACATGTATTAAAGGTCCATAAATATTGTATGAATCATATAATCTTATTCTCATACACATACAACTTAGTGTTGAAACATGTGTTAGAGCATTTTTCCTTTTTTTTTCAAAAATAAAGAGATGAACATAAAAACCATGCTCAATTCTTTCTAATCTGACTTTGATGCTATGTTTTGGTTCAAAAATCATTAAATCATTCATTTCAAGCTTGCTTTACATTTATCTATCCTCAGATAATTACATGCAAACTTTAATTCTCAACAAACATGTTCAAAACAGAGTTATTCAAATGGAAAATAATAATAAGGCATATAAACATGAATTTAAATACAAAATCAGATGTGAAAACTTCATAATATGAGTTTAAATCATTATAGACATTTCTATTCTCATATTGAAGGATTCGGCACAAGTTTGATGCCCCAAACCTAAGTTTTGCCTTTGTTTTGGCTAAAAATAGAAAACTTTTTTGTCTAAGGTAGCAAACTGAGAAAGGGAGGGAAAGAGAATGATGTGCAGAGAAAGGGGAAGGGAGTGAGAGTGTGATGATGAATCTGAGTAAGTTTTGGCTTTTCTAAATCAGACAATCTTAGGTAGTTTCAAGAAAAAACCATGCTCAGGGCATGGTTTCTTGAGTATCTCAAGGCCTGAGTATATCATGTGGGAGACGTTTGAGTGTTGTTGGGGTCATGTTAGGCATCTAGGCAATTGTTCTCTCTTTTTTTAGACGATGATATCAGTCTTGTCATATTTTTTTGTAATTTAATTATATAACTTTCTTTGTTGACAAATCTTCACATGATGGTGATATTTTTTGTCTATGTGATTTTGATTGAGAATGTATTTTCATTTAGTTATTTTATTTAAACTATCACATCACGACCCCCTTTCTATGGGTTATGACAGATTGAGCTCTATGATTGTTACGACCCATGGACACTATGTGATGATGATTATTATTATCGATGTGATTTTAGCTAAACATGTATGTTCATTTAATTATTTTATTTAAACCACCACACCGTGGCCCCCGTCTACGTCTACGGGTCATGACATTAATACTAATCAAGTGGAACAATTCTGACCATTCGTGAAGCTCATTGTTTAAAGCATGTATTCAACATAAGGAATTTGGAGTGTTCAATATATTCAGGCTTTAGATCAATCATCATGTGTTTTGTCCATTGAGGAAAGAGGAAGAAAAGAATGATGACAAGGACTAGCCTGTCTCCCTCTCTATCCCCCAGTCAATTTTAGATACCTGATTAAATAATGCCAACTCAGTTTTAACCATAATCTCTCCTAAAAAAACATCTTTATTTACTGTAATATTGATGGTAAGTGCATTTATTGAATTGGGCCCATAAAATAAAAGTCTTCTACTTATTTTCTTCTTAATATTAAAACTATTAAAATTTTATTATTATTTTTTCTTCTTCCTCTATACTAAAAGCGACCTTTCAGTACCATTTCTTTTTTTCTCCTTTTTTGCTTGAACAGTCACACCATCATCTACGGCCTGTTCGTTGGGTTTATCATTAAAGGAAAAATCAACATGTATATTATATTGGCTGGTAGAATATATTTAGGATATTTCTCTATCATTGAAGACCAAATTGGGATCATTATTTTCTCATTCATTTGCATGATTTCCTTGAAATTTTCATAACTTTTCTTTTATAGAGAGATATACAATGAGATAAGAGTATGTACATATCAATCATAAAAAAAAAGAGTATATACACATTAAATTTAATATTCACTCACATTATATAAATATCAAATTCAATATTTGCTCACACAATTCCGTTTAAAAAAAAGTAAAATATGGGATTCATGACCTGCAATTTTTTTTTTGGTTCATTTTTTAAGAGAAATTGTAGACCCTTATGACTGTAAAAGCAGAAAAGGTAAAAAAAAAATAATAGTGAAAGGTCACTTTCATGAGAAAATAAGAAAAAAATAATAAAAAATTATAATAGTTTTGACATATATAAGAAGAAAGAATGGAGAGTATCTTATGGACCTATTTTAATAAATGTAGTTACCATCTTTCAGAAAGCAACCACGTTTTTTTCCGAGATAATTTGGTTAAAATTGAGTTAGTGGGTGTTTGGAAAGGTG
>CAMOHE010047941.1:69022-94586 GCA_946598075.1 Artocarpus hirsutus
TTATTGAATTGGGCCCATAAAATAAAAGTCTTCTACTTATTTTCTTCTTAATATTAAAACTATTAAAATTTTATTATTATTTTTTCTTCTTCCTCTATACTAAAAGCGACCTTTCAGTACCATTTCTTTTTTTCTCCTTTTTTGCTTGAACAGTCACACCATCATCTACGGCCTGTTCGTTGGGTTTATCATTAAAGGAAAAATCAACATGTATATTATATTGGCTGGTAGAATATATTTAGGATATTTCTCTATCATTGAAGACCAAATTGGGATCATTATTTTCTCATTCATTTGCATGATTTCCTTGAAATTTTCATAACTTTTCTTTTATAGAGAGATATACAATGAGATAAGAGTATGTACATATCAATCATAAAAAAAAAGAGTATATACACATTAAATTTAATATTCACTCACATTATATTCATGAGAAAATAAGAAAAAAATAATAAAAAATTATAATAGTTTTGACATATATAAGAAGAAAGAATGGAGAGAGAAGACTGTTATCTTATGGACCTATTTTAATAAATGTAGTTACCATCTTTCAGAAAGCAACCACGTTTTTTTCCGAGATAATTTGGTTAAAATTGAGTTAGTGGGTGTTTGGAAAGGTGGTGGGAACCACTTTTACTGTAGCATGTGAGAATTTTATACGGTAGCAATTTTTTTTTATTTTATTTTTATTATTTTTTTACTGTAGCATGTGAAAGCTTTTTACTGTTCATAACTGAGTTTGTGATGAGAACTGAGTGGTGGGAACCATTGCCAAATAGTATTTTTTAACGAGGTGTTACATTTGCCCAAATTATTGCAACAATAATACTGCAAATTATTGCAACAATAATACTGGTAGCTATTATTATTATCATTGCTCTTTGCATTCATATGCCAAGCATGTGATATTGTTGTGCACAAAAAGATTGGCCACATAAAGTATCAAATTCACTAATTAACCCAAACTGTTCAAGCAACCACATGAAACATTATGGTTAATTTTTCATTCAAGTAATAAGATCCGTTAGTGTTTAAGTAAAAGAACACAAGTATCTAGTTAGATAAAAAAAAAAAATGTTCAAGTCAATAAGATTCTATCACATGGGTCAGATGATATTGAAATAGAGCATTATGAAATAAATATCTTATATCGTCCGCTAAACAAAAATATATTTTAAACAAGAATAAAATATCATCACTAAGTTGAAGACACCGGCAGATGAAGTGGTCATAGATGCGCCGGACAGGGCCTACTCTTCATCGACGAGACCATGGTGCTGCCGATAGTATTTGTCTGGCCGCTTCCTCGACAACTTTCTTTTGCCAAATCACCATTATTATGTTCCAAGACCTCAGCATACCATACGGAGGTCAAAGTTCTATTCAATATTCACGTAGTTTCAGAAACCGGGTGTTTGAGCTAGTAGTTATCTTTTCTGATTTATTATTATTATTTTTTGGATCCAAACCTAGAAGCTTTTGTGTTTTCTATCTAGTAATTTCATGAATTAATGTCTATGTTGTCAATCTTTCTTAGTGGTAGGATTTTATTATTTATGGTTGTTTAGTATGAGAGGAAAGAGGAAGGAAGAGATTAGAAGAGGGATTTCAAATTCTTCAAGCTACAGCAATTTTAATCCCTCATTATTGGAGGGATTTTTAACTTCTTTTCTTAACCAAATGAATTGTATTAAATACTATAGGGTCAAATAAGATCAGGAATATTTTTATTTTCCATCAAAAGGAGAGGAAAATAAGAAACGATTCTCTTTTCTTTTTAATAACATATTTACATACAAAATCAATAACAAGAGTTTTATGGGCCTACATAATATAAAGAATGAGAAAAAAAATGTTAATCCTTTCACCTTTTTAATATTGATTTCTTATTAAAGAGAATAAAGGCTAAATTATATAGACATACAAATTTATATATTATTTGTTAATGATTATTTAATTATATAAAAATAATAATTTAGTAATTATAATTGAATAAAACCTTTAAATAAGTAAACACTAAAAAAACAATTAAACCATTTCTCATGACACCGTCAAACAAATAATAAATAAATAAAAAAGCCAATTTCTTATTGTTTTACATTTCTCCTAATATCGTTACTTTTTGCATTACATTGACGCGCACCATAGCCCTTCAAAGGGAAAACAAAATTTTTGTTGTGTCAAAAACCCCTATCCCCTCCTATTCCACTCCGGTTAAAACCTCCCTCTCTGCAACTCACTCTCTCGCTAGCCATGGCGTTCGCCTTCCTTTCCTGTCCTCATCTTTTCACTCCTCAAACCCCCTTTCTCTCTCTAAAACGCCACCACACCTTCATCAAACCCCGCCCTCTCTCTCTCCCCTCCCGCCCACTCCTACCTCTCCCTCCCTCCGCCATTGGTCCTGACGGCAAGTTCTACCCCGACCCCGCCGACGACGACCCTCCAGAAGCCCCCGAAGACTCCGGCCATGGCTTCTCCAAGTTCCAGCAGATCGAGCGCCAGGCCGCCCGCGCCCGCAAGCTCCAGGAGGAGGACTTCAAGAAGCACCAGTCCACCTTCCTCTCCGCCATCGCCAGCGTCGAGGACCCGCCGGAAAAACCTAGGTCCATCTACGATGAGGATTGCAGCGGCGATTTGTTCGGAGAGATCGATAAAGCCATCGCCTTGAAGCGCAAGGAGTTCGTCAAGCAAGGCCTTTTGAAGCCGAATCCGAAGAAAGAGGCGGTTGAGGAAATCAATGAGCTGGACTCCGAGGAGGAAGATGATTTGGAGGAGATTGACGAGCTCCAGGGACTTACCGTTGGTTCTGACGATGCGAATTCCGATGGTTCGGAGAATTTCGACGACGAGGTTGGTGAATTCAGTGCTAACGATCGTAATTCGTCTTTTGATTCAACGTTTGATTTGGATTTCGATAGTTATGGAAAATCTACGGCTAGAATTGTTGAACCTAAGTTTAAGATTAGCTTGGCTGAGCTTTTGGATGAGAGCAAGGTTGTGCCCGTGTCTGTTTATGGTGATTTGGAGGTGGAGATTACCGGGATTCAACACGACTCGAGGTTAGTTAGCGCGGGGGATTTGTTTGTGTGCTGTGTTGGGAGAAAAACCGACGGGCATTTGTATTTGAGCGAGGCCGATAAGAGAGGGGCTGTGGCTGTTGTGGCTAGTAAGGAGATAGACATAGAGGAGACCTTGGGGTGTAAGGCATTGGTGATTGTGGAAGACACCAGTGCAGTGCTTCCCGCGTTGGCGGCAGCGTTTTATAGGTTTCCGTCGAAGAATATGGCGGTGATTGGGATAACTGGGACTAATGGGAAAACGACTACTACGTATTTAATAAGAAGCATGTACGAATCAATGGGGTTGAGGACCGGAATGTTGAGCACAGTCGCGTATTACGTGCATGGGGACAACAAGTTGGAGTCTCCGAACACGACACCAGACGCTGTTTTGGTTCAGAACTTGATGGCGAAGATGCTACGTAATGGGGCTGAAGCGGTTGTCATGGAGGCTTCTTCTCATGGGTTAGCTCTTGGGAGGTGCAATGAAGTCGATTTTGATATAGCGGTTTTCACAAATTTGACAAGGGACCATCTGGATTTCCACGGGACTGAAGAGGAGTATCGGGATTCTAAGGCCAAGTTGTTTGCGAGAATGGTGGATCCAGAACGACATAGGAAAGTTGTTAATGTTGATGACCCAAATGCTTCTTTCTTCATTGCACCGGGGAATCCAGATGTTCCAGTTATAACCTATGCGATTGAGAATAAGAATGCAGATGTGCATCCTCTTAAGTTTGAACTCTCCCTTTTTGAGACGCAGGTTTTGGTTAACACTCCACATGGTATATTGGAGATATCATCAGGTTTGCTTGGAAGGCATAACATTTACAACATTCTGGCTGCTGTGGCAGTCGGGATTGCGGTTGGGGCACCATTGGAGGACATTGTGAGAGGGATTGAGGAGGTTGATGCTGTTCCTGGAAGGTGTGAGTTAATAGATGAGGAACAAGCATTTGGGGTGATAGTAGATTATGCTCACACTCCTGACGCCTTGTCTAGATTACTGGATTCTGTGAGGGAGCTAGGAGCAAGGAGGATTATCACCGGTATTCTTCAAGCCTTTTTTTCCTTGAATTTTTTTAGTTCAAGGGTATTACGACTGTGTTGCTTTTTGGAGCTTGGATAACTTTCTGATTGCATTAAATTGCAGTAATGAGTTGAATAAATAGGTTTTGGATGGGATGGAACTGTCTTTTGTTATATGTCCAATGTTCTTTCTTTACCATGCAGTTATTGGTTGCGGCGGGGAGAGGGATAGAGGGAAAAGACCCATGATGGCAAAGATAGCAACTGATAAGAGTGATGTCACGATTCTGACATCTGACAATCCAAGGAACGAGGACCCATGTTAGTACAGCTAAGATACCCCATACCGGCTGTAATTAGTATCTGTTTCATTTTCATTGAAAAACAAAATGGTGGCACTTATGTTTTTGGTTGATACCATCCTTCTCTTAATGTATTTAGGATTTCTATCATTAAAAACCTTTCATTTAATTTGGAAATTTGGTATCCTAATTTATACACGTTTTATGATGATAATGTGGTCGTGCACCTCATTGGTGTAACTCAAATGTTAGGATAGTATTTACTAACTTAGTCGGATCATCGGGTGCTTGAAATATTGATACTAAATTGTGCATTCCATTTCTATCAGTGGACATCTTGGATGACATGTTGGCCGGCGTAGGATGGACAATGCAGGACTATTTGAAATTTGGAGAGAACGATTACTACCCTCCTCTTCCCAATGGTCATAGACTTTTCCTTCATGATATTAGAAGAGTTGCTGTGCGCTGTGCTGTGGCCATGGGCGAGGAAGGTGATATGGTTGTAAGTTCTTGAACCCCTAGTCTTATTCTATTTTGAGCTTTATGTATAGACGCGACAAATGTGGTTATAATCATAGCTTTTCTGGAAATGCTCTCCAATTCAACTCAAATTTTCTCTCGGTAACTTGGATTCGCTGGCTGTGCACTTCAGGTGATTGCTGGCAAAGGTCACGAGGCATATCAGATAGAAGGCGATAAAAAGGACTTTTTTGATGACCGAGAAGAGTGCCGAGAGGCATTGCAGTATGTTGATGAGCTTCACCAAGCTGGAATAGATACTAGTGAATTCCCTTGGCGGTGAGATGATTATTTCCTATTACTAAAGCTTGCATCATTTTTGTGTAGCCTATGTTGTCTTTCAATTGATATGTTATATGGTGCGATGCACCCTGCTTACAGGATATGGCATTTTCATTGATGTTAGAGTATTGGCAAATGGATTTGTTTTATGGTCTTTGATTTATGCTTATCTGGGCATGTAACAACTGATAATTAACTTTCAGATTTTTCTTTTTGTATTCTGATTCAGGTTGCCAGAGAGTCATTAAGACATTTTAAAAGGAACATATAATGTTTGAGGCTATCTGAAGAAGCAACACTGGTGCCTTATGCTGACGATTGCATTACGGGTGGGAGATTGTTTAATGATTTCAAACAGTTTAACTTATCTGCGAACCATGTGGGTTTCTGTTGGGTTGTTGCAGGGATGATGTAATTTATGCAAAGGCACTTTTTAATGGCTCCTTGGATAGGGAACGGTAGGTATTCCACCATCTTAATAGCTGATGTATATATTTCTCAGAAACACTGCTTCTGATTGAGAGACTTTCTGTATATTTGTATAAACGGGCTGCTATATCCGTCCTCAGAAGCATTGGTGTAGTTGTGTACAAAGCTGAAGTTTTTTGAGTCTTGACCTTACGAGTTTGAAGGTACAAGTTTTTACACGTGTACTGCCAGGATTGTATTGCTTTGTGAACTGAATACTCAAGAGTGAAGAGAGCTAATATAAAATGTTTCAACTGATCCAATTGGTCAAGTAGAGTGCGTGTGCAATTCGAATCTTTTGGTTCATTTCTTAGTAAAGCGGGTGCCATAAGCCCTTCACCGTATCAAAAAAAAAATATACATATATATATATTGTAATTAAATTTATATAGCGAGTTTATATTAATTAAATTAGTGCGTATGCGTGTTTTGTGTTTCTATGAATGCCTTGTTAGTGCTAACCAAGTGGACGAACAATTCTGAGCATTCTTGATAGTCATTGGTCAAAAACATGTATTCAACATAAGGAACTTGGAGTGTTCAAGGGCTAAGAGAACAAGATACAAATGTAGTTCAGATTTTAGACCAATTATCAGGTTGTTTTTTGTTCACGGAAGAGAGAAGAAGAAAAGAAGGCTGATTACAAGACTAGCCTTGCTTTCTTTTTCCAAATATTTTATACTATGAAAAGTGGGTAGTTATTTTTTAGTCAAAATAATCTTAGTGAAACTTTGTTTTTTATTAGAAAGTCGTATTTTTACAATAATTATATGTTGTTGCAGTTACTTTCCACAAAGGGAGGGAGTACATTTTTCCAGAAGGCTGTATATGATTGTGTTTGTTGTGTTTTGCCTCCCTGTTTTTATGCTAGGAAGCTACACTACAGGTCTACAACTCAGGCTTGGTTTCCAAAAATAGGAAATACAAAATAGGAGTATCTTGGGCCCCCAGTTTCGGATTTGTGAAACAGCCTATAATAACAGCTGCCATGGAAATTTGTCTTTTGGTAGCAGTTATATGGACAATTCCAAGTTCTCGTGAATACTGTATCCTAGTAATAACCACGCCATTTTTATCTTCGAAAATCGGTCGTTATTATTATTATTATAGAGCATTTCCTGTCAACAAACAGGCTTCATTCCAGCAAAACAAGAGACTCCATGTCGTTTTTAAATTCAAATATAGTTTATTTTATTTTTAGGGTGTTTGGAAAGGTTGTTAGAACCGTTGGCTAGAACTGTTTTTCTTATAGCATGTGAAAGTTTTATACTTTAACCTTTTTTTTGGGAGCATGTTAAAGCCTTATACTATTTATACTGAGAAAGTGGTCTGAATTACGACCTACCAAACACCCTTTTTCAATGCTACTAAACATCCCGATCCAGGCTGGTGTTGTGATGTGAAATGGACGGTGGATCACAAAATTTATCTCACATTTGGACTTGGTTGCATCGGAGTGTGAAGCATTTTTCTTTTTCTGTGTAAAAAGTGGCCATATTTTTCTCCTACCCCTTTGTCATGAGAAGCATTAATTCTTTTACCTTGTAACAAAATGTGTAGTTTTTTGAGGAAATACTAAAGGGAAAAAAGGAGAAGAATCCAAACTTATTCCAAACCTTAAAAAATCTACTAAATTTTTCTTTCAATTTAATATTATAATCCTTGTAAGTTCTTAAAGTCCCCTTTAAAAGAATGTTCTTAGAAGGTAGTAAGAATCTATTATAGCACAAGATAATAAAGAATAAAACTCATCACATTTGCAATTCAATAGACCAATAAGGAAAGGCAAGCGAAATAAATGTTCAGACAAACTTTGTTGCCATAATGAGCAAATAGGTTTCTGGTAATAGCATATACAAATACATATAGTACTATAATATCTTATTTTAAGTGCATTCTATAGTTTAATTTTTTCAATAAAATTACCATATAATAATTTTTTAATCAGATATTATTAAAGTAACGAAAAAAAAAGGAGTTTTTATTGGAAAAAAGTGGTTGAGGCCTGCCAAATTATGCACCCACCAGTTGCAGACCAACTTATTGGAAAGAGAAAAAAACACAAAAGAAAAAAAAAAAAAAAAACCACATAACTTTTCCCTGCCACTCTCCACCCAGCCACTGACTCAACAAAGACAGCAAAACTGTCCACACATGGAAACAACATTCAACACAATCTTAGACAGACAAAAGAATATTGTTTTCCCTTTTGGGGAGGCCAAGTTGGAGACATAAATACCCAGAACACAAACTCTCAAACATCTTTTTTTTCTTTTTTGCTTTTTGAGACAAACGTTGTGAGTTTATGGATGATGATCAGAAGTTGAGTTTCCAACAAATTACAATCCAACTGATATATGGTGAGAAAACTCTCTTCAAATGTATATATAATTACTTGGTGATTATTTTTTTTGGGTTTGGTGTGTTATGGTATTTTTCTTGTCTGTTTGGTGCCCTCTTGCAAGTTTTTTTTGTCTTGGGTTTCTGGGTTTGTGAAATTTGGAACTTGTTATTGTTTTGATGTATGGTTTTGTTATTATCTCAACCGTTTGATGAGAAACTGATCATTGTTAAAAAAGTTTACTCAACTACATAAGCCTTTTTTTTTTTTAATGATATTGAACTTCATAAGTTGAACTTGTATGTTGATTTTATGACTTCTTTGATGCCTTTTATGTGGTTCTTCTGATATTTGAGTTCCGGAGTTTGTTAGAATATTTTCTAGTGTGTCAAACTTAAGTGAACAAATGAAAATTTTAATATTCTTCTATATGGTTTCTAGTGTGTCACACTTAAGTGAACAAAGGAAAATTTTAATGTTCATATATATGGTTTCAGATACATGTATACGTATATTTATTGCTCAAATCCATACAGATTTTTGATAATGAGTATCTGATTTATCTGCCTAGTTTCCCTATTTCCTGCATTCAATTCCATGTTATAATATAAAATTAAACTTTTAAAAAAAAAATTATTCTACTTCAATTCCACATTCTGATTGACATGTGCTTTTTTACTATGCAAGATGGGGGAAAAAGAGAAGCAGATGAAGATATCAGATTCACAACAAGCTGCTTTCCCATAAGAAGTTCAACTTAGGAGGTAGACTAATTTGGCTTATGCTTTAGTTTGAAGGGCATTTTTATTGTTGTTCAGCAACTTGATTATCTGTGCTTTTGAAGGTTTTCAGGGACTCAGTGTGATCCGACGACATTAAAACTCAGGTTTGGTTGGTGTTTGGTAGTTATAACATGGGAAATGGAACAAAATATAAGCAGCAGTTGAAGTTAAGAAGAAGAGAAAATGACTTTGATTCCCCTAGTAATGAGTCGAATTCGAGTTCAAGTAGCGCGTCTGCTCGCAAGAAGAGCAAACTGGTTTCCAGTTTGATTTCGCTTGACAAGGGCAAAACCATGAATAACTGTAGAGTCCAGAAGGGTGACAAGATTGGCCATTGTAGTGACAGGAAATTACATTCTAAGAAGGGAAAGAGAGAGATTATTGAAAGGACTACAAAGGATTCTAGTAGGAAAAAGAGTACCGAAACTAGTGGTGATGAGTTTGGTGCTCTAGATGATGTCAAATTCTTTATGGAGTACTTGTTAGAGGATCTTAAGGTTGGACGAGAGAATTTGTTTGTGTGGATGAAAGAGGAAATGCAAAAGTTGGTCGTTGATGACGCCGATAGTCAGTGGGAAAAGGGAGAGTTCAGATACAAAAGGAGAAGTGTTCAAGTGGGTGATCAAGGCAATTTTGAGGATTTCCCTATGCAGCATCAGAACAAGTTTCAGGGTGCAAAAGTGCAGCACCCGAAAGATTTTGAAGAAAATGCAGATGTGCAGGCTGAAAACAACTTCAAATCCGGGATCGGAGAACAAACGAGCAGTGACAGAACTTTAGAGAGGTCTGCAGAGAGCGGTGATGAATTGGGTTTTGATAATTGTTATCAGACACTTGAAGACTTAGATGATTATGCCCAACATGTTAAGCCAAACACTCAATCTTGGCCAGCCAACTGTAGTACTGAAATGCATCACCAAAAGAACTTCCTCTCCGGTAGAAAATCTGAGGACTGCAATGGTGGAAATGTAGTTAGCTTTATGGAAGGGATAAGGACACAGAATTCTAGTTTCCATGGAGTGCTCGAACATCACAGTGCTTATGATCAAGAAATCGAATCTATTACTTCATCTCGGAAGGAAAAAGGAGAAGACTTGGGACTGTCTAATGACTCAAACATCACATTTCATCCTCCCAATCAGGCAGCTTCTTCAATGTACTTAATGCTGCCCACTGCATCAACTGCACTGCCTAGTTTTCATCCCGGATATGTTTCGGGCGTGCAAATGGAAGAACCAAAGAGAAGCTTGGCTATACTTTGCCCTGGAAATGTGGACTCTTTTGTCCAAAGGAGCACCACAAATTCAGCAATTGGAACTGACTTTCCTGTTTCACTTCATCAGGGTATAAATCCTGGTTTTAGGATTCCGAGAAACCAGTTCATTTTCAACCGAGAAAGGGACAGCATATCAGGTTCGAAGATGGATGGGGGAGCCATCAACTTCTCTGGAGGAAGCTATGATTTATCAGAACATTATTTTGCCAACAAGTTTATCAGCAATTCAAATTAAAGAAGCCGGTAGTGGGCTTAACTATTTCCAAATCCCAGGCCTCAGAGACAAGATCTGCTTCCAAAGTAGTGTAATGGAATTGAACACAACAGGAATCAAAATCCTACACTGCACTACTTGCAAAAAAAAAAAGCCCATGACACATTTCTCAAGGTTTTCTTCCTTGTTTTTATATATTATTATTATTATTATTATTATTATTATTATTATTATTATTATTTGCTTCCTTTAAGTTTGGAATTTAGGTTTTATTTTCAGGAACATTCCCCAATTTTCTTTGCTCTAGAGGTGTGACTTGCCATGCCCTCATTTTCTTGATAGAATAATTAATAGAAGCATCCTATTACAGACAGTTGAGATTTAATCAATCTTTTTTCTCCATGTTGAGCATACCCTCTTTAAGATGCTTGAGCTGTGTTACAAAGGCAATACTAATGTTTGTTCGTGGGAATTTATTTTATTATTGCTTTGGCTTTGCTTTTTTCAGGAGGAAAAAATAAAAAAGGATTCTAGTGCTAAGATTTCTTTCTCCAAATTAGCGTATGAACTGAGTGGTATCTGTTCTTTGAAGCTTAAAAATTCTACAACTTATTTTCTGATTCCCTTCCTTCCATTAAGCAGAATCTTTATCTGTCTGCCACTACGGAGATATAGCTAGGATAAAGGGAACTGCAAAAAACCCCATAAACAGTCTTTAAGAGTTCCAATAACTTGATGAGTTTAGTCCTTATTCATTGTTTTTTAAAAGAGAAGGATGAATCAAATCTCTGCACCCTTTTACTGAAAATGCAAATTGGTAGCCAGGAAAAAAAAAAGTGCATTGTGATTTGGAGAGAAATTGTTGAAAGAAATGCGTTGTATTTATTGGCTTGATGTAAAGAGGAATATTGGCTTGACATTCTTGAGTTTTCAGCAAAATTGATAAATTCACATCATATTAAATTTTTGGGGTCATGAGAAGCAGTTCAAGTAGGAAAATAACAAAATGATAAATTAATAGGTCGTTGAACAAATAAGTGTGAACTGAAAACATTATAATATGCGGGAAAAAACACCGTTAAAAATTGAGTTTGAACCGCAAATCGCGGTTTGAACCGTGGCTCTGAAGCAACCTATAAAAATAGCATTTTAGAAGAAGTTATAACAGTCCAGCCAAAATGGCTTTCCTGTTTCAGTTTTATTACAAGTTTTTGTTTATTCCCTTATAAAGGGTGTCTTTTTTCCTCCCCAAGAGATAGATGTTTTTTCTTTCTTTTCTTTCTTTTCTTTCTTTCTTTTTTTTTTTTTTTTTGACTCGAAGTTCTTAATGGAATATATGGAAGATTTTTGGCCCCATACTTTATAGAATTACAGAAAATAGATTACCTATGCATCATGTCAGCCAACTGTTAGATATACCAGAAAGCAAATAGCTGTGGATAATGTTTGGAGAGAGAGATGGTGGGGCTGAACTGTCTATGAAAGAGGCAGGAAATTCATGTTGTTACATTCTCACTATGTCACTTTCACTAGATATGAGAATATAATTTTATCTTTTCTATCACTTTCTTTCTTTCACTTTTGGTTCTCTAGTAAACAAAACGTATCAATCACACAACCTCGTTATTTCTGAAAACTAAATATAGGTGCATAAATTCGAACCTCTCACAGACGGGAGAATTGAGTCATGGAACAATAGTCGTTTGCCGCTATAATTCTTGACTTCCTTATTCATCACAAAATCTAGTACCAATATATTTTTTTTGAATTGTGTTTTGTTTTTGAAGACCGACCTTACAAGGTATAAACTTTTGTCAACATTGTAACTTTAACGGTTGAAAATAAACATATAATCATCCGTGAAACAACTAAGACAAATTTCAATCCAAAATGCTGGCTTCTAGTTGTATTTACATGGACATGATACTTATAAGTATGTGGGACTGGTTTTACGATCCTGTCAAACCACATGCTAAGTTGCTTGGTCCAAAAACAACGGATCATCGCAAACAACCCATAACATGAACGTTCCCTTGTCAAGGATTTATATGAAAATATAGGCGGAGTTAGAAAAATAAATTTCAAAGGGCCAGGGAGAAAAGGTGTTTAGTTAATGTTGGAATCATTGGTGGGAATGTTTTTACTGTAGCATATAAGAGCTTTACACTGTGGTAACTTTTTTTTTTTTATTTTTACTGTATCATGTGAGAGCATTATACTGTTCATAATTGAGTTTGTAGTGGAAACCACCCTTAGCCAAACAGGGTAAAAATTTCATTAGATTTTACATCAAAATTTAAGTAAGAGATTCTATACAGTAAAGTGGGACAAATATAAAATCTTAAAATTTCAAGGGGTGAACTATAAATTTTATCATCTTTTACAAGAAAAATATAAAGGATGTTTGGAAAGGTGGTGAGAACTCGTGGTTAAAACCACTTTTACTATAGCATGTGAGAGTTTTACACTGTAGTAATTTTTTTTTATTATTATTGTAGCATGTGAGAGATTTATACTGTTTATAACTGAATTTGTGGTAAGATGTTCAGGGATACACCCAGCCAACCTTTTTATTATTTTTAGTTTTAATTTTTTGTTTCAATTATGTTGCCAAACAAACGAAGACTCTCGTACTGATAATAAACAAAAGAATAGGTCCTTCAAGTTGTAAATACAAAATTCCATCAACTGTAAACGTATTTCCGCGGGATCTTCCAACCGGACGGATGTACGGACATTGCTAATTTACCGTGAAAACCGGTGATCAATCATTCAATTATTGTTATTAATACTAAATTTGGCAGTAAAAGAAAAGCTGACACAATTTAATTAACAATTAAGTCTGTCAAACAATTTTGAAAAAGAAAACAAAGAGAAAATGCAAATCTTAAACGACAGCGTGCTAAGATTGCTTGCTCTGTTTCCATTACTTTATTATCATTTTTGTCGTTTCTTAGCTTTTTCTCCGAACCCAACAGCGAATAATCATCGAGTATAATCACCACTTTTTTGGTTCCACTTCTCAGGAAAACAATTACAAAGAGCCTCTGGCTTTCGTTTTATATTAGAAAGAGAGAGAACTCAACTGGGTTGTGCTTAGTAAATCTGGTGGAGGAGTTGAAAAAGGATCCATGGATTTGCAGAGAATTCGGAGGAGTTTTTTCGTTCTGATTTTACTGGTTTTTACTTCTTGTTCAGTAGTGAAAGCTGGGGATATTGTGCACGACGACGAGAAAACTCCCAAGAAGCCCGGTTGTGAGAACGACTTCGTTTTGGTACATAAAAAATTCTGCCTTTTTTCCACTTGCCCTTTTCTTGTTTTCGTGTTTTGAGTACTGGGTCTTGCTCAAATTTCACTCTTTTATTTAATTTTTTTAAATTTGTTTTGGGGTTTTCGTTTGATTATTATTTAGTTGCAGAAGAAACTGATGGTGCTGATTGTAGGTTCAGTTATACTTAAAAACACACAAAAAAAAAAGTTTTTTTTTTTTTTGGGGTATGAACTAGCTTGATTGTTTTTGTCTCATTTGATTCCTTAGGGTTTTAAATGTTCTAATTGATAAGAAGCCTTTTGCAATAGATTCTATTGTAATTTGTTCAGGCAATGTGGTTTTGGGAAATTAAAACTAAGAGTTGAGTTTCTAAGTTATCTGATCATAGAAATATGGGATTTAGGTTTGGTGGAGCTTTCTTCCACGAGTTCGTGGAAATGATTGGAAATTTTGGTGTTTTTGTCTAAATGCCCAAAAAATAATTTGTCATTTCTGCTTTATTTAGGTAAAAGTGCAAACTTGGGTTGATGGTGTAGAGGCCAGTGAATTTGTTGGTGTTGGTGCTAGATTTGGCACCACCATTGTGTCAAAGGAAAAGAATGCAAATCAAACTCGCCTTACTCTTTCGGATCCTCGTGATTGTTGCAGTAAGCCGAAGAATAAGGTATTTCTGTCGAACTAGATACATTAGAGATTTTCTGGTGCGTCTTAACCCATTATAGCAAATATGTTATATGTTATGATTATTCACTCACACGTGTGTAATTTGGAGTTTTTAGCTTGCTGGAGATGTCATCATGGTAGATCGAGGTAAATGCAAATTCACAACCAAGGCAAATGTTGCAGAAGCGGCCGGTGCTTCTGCCATGCTCATTATAAACAATCAGAAAGGTAAATTGGTATGATACATGTTTGTTGCGAGAGAATTTTTGCTAGGGGCAGGTTCATTTTGTTTGTTCCATATTAAAGTCATTCCTTTTCTCTTTCAGAACTTTACAAGATGGTTTGTGATCCGGAGGAAACCGATCTGGATATACGCATACCATCGGTCATGCTACCACGAGATGCTGGTGTGAGCTTGGAAAAAATGCTAATGAATAGTTCATCAGGCAAGTTTTTTCTTCCTCTTAATGATTGTAAAGAAACAATTTCTTTTCCCTTTTTTCTTTGAAAATTTTGTCTAGAGTGTCTTGTCTTTGTTTTTTCTTTTCAATGGGGACTAATTCATTTAGTTTTCTCCCAATTAAGTAGTCTGGTAGACTGTTTACACATTCTGCCTTTTATCTAAGGTTGGCCATTCAGGTTGGTAAGATATAAATAAGTCATCTGGACTAGGAAAAACATAACCTATACCTGATTCCTGTCATACCGTTTCTTCATGTCCAAATTGAGATTCCCAACAATTCTTGTTTAGTGTAGTTGCTTGATAGATAAGTATAGCCTCTTTAGTGCAGCAGCTTACTTGGGTTGACATGGTTGCCTTTATATTGAACATAAAATTGGCTTAGATTTAACTTTCATGACGCAATATTGAAGTTTGCATTTGGATCTTACCATTGCTATAAACGTTTCTGTCGACTTAAAACTCAAGTGCACAACTTCTGTTGGTTTCAAGTTATTTTTGTGGTTGTATCATGCTCGTTAATTATTATTTACAGTTCCTTACATTTTTCCCCTAAGCAGTGTTCGTGCAATTGTACTCTCCACGACGTCCTGTGGTCGACATTGCAGAAGTATTTTTATGGCTGATGGCAGTTGGTACCATCTTATGTGCATCTTATTGGTCTGCATGGAGCGCCAGAGAAGCAGCTATCGAACATGACAAGCTATTAAAGGTTACTCTCTGCCAAATATGAATATGCATGCCCTTTTGCACACAAGATTTTCTCAATCTACTTTAGAAGAGCTTTGTACTTTTTTTTTTTCCTGATTTATAATCTTCTCTTGTTATTGTAGGATGCTGCTGATGACATTGCAGGTGACAAAGCGGTGGGTGCAGGTGGTGGTGTAGTAGACATCAGCACAATGTCAGCAGTGTTTTTTGTTGTTGTTGCTTCGTGCTTTTTAGTCATTCTCTACAAGCTAATGTCACTCTGGCTGGTTGAGATTTTGGTTGCCCTTTTCTGCATAGGGGGCATAGAGGTACAAATTCCACCCATCTTTAGTCCTTGTAAATGTTTGTATCCATGCATATATATCGCCAAAATAAATTTATAACTTGCATGTTTAACATATGCGCATACTAAAAAAAAGTGAATTTTCAAATTGGTGGTTCTTTTATTTGGGAAGTATACAGAGTACAAGCTATTAATAGTTCTGGGTTATTGCCTTTTCCCATTCTCATGTTTTTTATTCTCTTTCCTGGGCTAATTATAACTTCAATTTTCTTTATATATGCAGGGTTTGCAAACTTGCTTGGTTGCTCTGTTATCTAGGTACATTTATCTCTTATTTGATATAGCTTGAAAGTAATTAGTATACTCCATTTGATAATTTAATATCTGACAAAGCAAAAAAAAAAAAAAAAACTATTTTCTCATATTATACAAACTTGCAGGGCAAGGCTTACATAATTAATTTGACTCTAAAACCTAAATTTTTTCCATGTTTATTTTTCAAAAAATAAAAATAAAAATAAAACCTATGTGATATGTAAAAGATGGTTTGTCAAGCTTCGGGCTTAGCGTGCATGCTTTGATAATTCTGCAGGTGGTTCAAACATGCTGCAGAATCATACATTAAAGTTCCTATCTTGGGAGCTGTCTCATACCTTACATTGACTGTTTCTCCATTCTGTATAATATTTTCTGTTCTTTGGGCTGTTTATCGCAATGTCTCTTTCGCTTGGATAGGTCAAGATATCCTCGTAAGAAAATTTTTTATGCAAGAATTTCTTCCTGAAAATTTATATGCTTGTGGCTTATTATGTTGGTGGGCTGATTCTTGATTTCACTCCATTGTTTTTCACTCAGGGAATTGCACTAATAATCACCGTTCTTCAAATTGTCCGTATACCTAATCTCAAGGTAAAGAGTTGAAGTCATTAAGTTTACTGGTTGGTAATTACCAAATTTGGCACTTACTTTCAAGTTCTGTACATCGTTTTCCACTTATGAAATTAGTTGATTGCAGTAATGGCTTTGATTTCAAATAGTCAATTATCAGATGTGCTGATGTTAAATCTCTTCTTTAACATGTTTCTCCTACTGAAATTGGTTGGTGTTTAAAGCTTTTCACTTGGAATCTCTTTTATGACTGCTAAATCGAGTCGTGTTTGCCTCTCTATGGGACTTATGGGGAACATGGTTTAGAGTAATACTGTCATCTAGTGTTAAAAAATGAAGTGTTATTTGTTTTTATTAATTGTCTCAATTTCATGTGTCCTTGTTAACTGCCTGCTGATATGTATCGGTTCTTGTTAATCAGGTTGGTACGGTCCTCCTAAGTTGTGCCTTCTTGTACGACATCTTTTGGGTGTTTGTTTCCAAAAAATTGTTCCATGAAAGTGTGATGATTGTGGTAAGTAGTTCTTGTAAGTTTTACTCTATGCTAAACCACGATGAGTGTATATTTTTTGCTTTGACTTGACATGCTTAAGAGTTGTTTCTCGTGTGATTTTAGGTGGCTCGTGGTGACAATAGTGGAGAGGATGGTATTCCTATGCTACTAAAAATCCCACGCATGTTCGATCCATGGGGAGGTTACAGTATCATAGGATTTGGTGATATCTTACTACCAGGATTGGTTGTGGCATTTTCGCTTAGGTTCAAGCTCTGCTGCCCTCTCTTAATCCATGAAAACACAGTTATATTTCTTATTTTGCTAATATGCAAAAATGTTTGATTTCAGCATCGTTTATCATCCATGATACTTCTTGTCTGCAAATGGATATTTGAACTTCAAAATTCTCCCATTTTTCCTTGGTTAAGAGAAAAAAAGAGAGGAAAATCAAAACTTCGTAAATTTTTTTTTTCTTAATCTACCTTTTTCAGTGGTCAGGTTATTCTAGTTATTTTCTAATTCATCCAGGCAAAGACATTTAGGAATGTTTATATTTGATCAACTCTATTCATAATGTTGCAGGTATGATTGGCTGGCAAATAAGACACTCCGAGCTGGTTATTTCTTCTGGGCAATGTTTGCTTACGGATTCGGTAAGAAAAAAGATTTCTTATCAAGTAACATGAACTACATTCTCTATTGCCTATGACTCTTTGGTGTAGCGGCATCAGGGGTCTGGGACTATGGGGAGAGGTTGCGGGTTCAGCCCTATTAGTATTAAAAATAAAAAATAAACACATAAAAGAATTACATGCTCTATAATGAAGTCGTCATTGTGGTATTTACTTGCATATACACGCCATTCCTGGGCTTCCTGTATATGCTTGTTTCATCTCAAAACTGGTTGCAGGTCTTCTCATTACGTATGTGGCATTGAACCTAATGGACGGCCACGGCCAACCAGCGCTGCTTTACATTGTCCCATTCACACTCGGTAATTTTTCCGTCCATATGGCTTATTACCACAGGCACAAGCACAAATCTTTGTTTGCAGTAAGAAGTCAGGCACCAACTCCATATGGCTTGTTACCTTGAAACAAACTGTTCACAGAAAATTACACATGCAGGAACCTTTCTGACTTTGGGAAAGAAGAGAGGCGACCTTAAAGTTTTGTGGAACAAGGGTGAACCAGAGAGACCGTGCCCGCATATCCGACACCGAGGGTATCAAAAATTGGAAGAGGACAAATAGGAGAGCTTCTTAGCTGTATGATATTATAGGTTTGTTGTATCCAACCTCTTGCTTAGAGCTGGAAAATATTGTGAAGCAATAGTCTCCCAAGTACCATTGCATAACAAGCTTGGGATTTATGGAAGCTCACCGCCCTTAAAAAGTTGTACAGAAGCTTATTTATTAGTTAATGTTAGTTTTGCTTGACAACTTGAGTTGGAAATTCCTTATTTTTGGACTCCCAAAAAAGGAAAAGGAAGGGGGAAAAAGATGTGAAGTTCAAATATAATTTGATCATTCCATGTGGTGATAATTGCCAAGTGGCCACTCTAAAAATGTTGAGCTGGGAAGAATATTTCCCTATTCTGTCTATAAACCACCATATTTGATAAAATGACGGAATTGCAATGAGTCAATGGCAACAATTTTTTTCCCTTCTTTTTCGCTGAAAACAATGATAAACTTAAATTGATCCTTGACTTTCAGACTTAATAAGAGTATCCCTATTCGTTGTGAGTTGGGATGTTTAGCATTTTTCTTTAATAATGTCTAATTACCTTTAAATAAAGCGTGTTTAACAAATCGCTTACCTTGATTGACATTTTTAAAGAAGACAGTAAAACAAGTACGCTTACATGCTGCCATCCGCAAGAAAATGTCTTTCTTTGGTGGATTTCCACCAGCAGTGCATATTTTCGTACGGTTGGATTTGGCAAAAATCATTTCTTTTATTTAGTGAAAATTATTATTATTATTATTATTTTACATTTTTGATAGACTAAAAGGTGGATATTTACTGTTACTTTTTTAGTACCTACAAGAGAAATAGCCAAAAAAAATGTTCTTGTTCCTTGAAAATAATAAAAACCATCGAGCATTCATTTTAAGAAGCACTCTTTTCTTGAATATTTGTTGTTATATTTGTTATCATATTAAAAGGGTATTCTTGTATGATTAAGCACAAGTTTCTCTACATTTTTTCCCTCTCTTTCTTTTATTTTCTTCTCTTCAAATAATTGAGTTTCGCCTGTTCAATTTAGACTTCTTGCCAGCCGAAAAAGCCGGGTCAAACCGCCCATGATATCATCAAGCAAAATCTTTCAATGTGTGTACTTTTTGATTGCGTATCATGTGATAACATCTACACTCTTATGTAGACACTTAGACAAAGACAAAAATGGAAGGAAACTGCAAATTTGTTTATTTCCCATGATTGAACCATCACAAGACTTGAATCTCATACAAGAAAGAAGCCAGTTCATAATATTCTTCTTAAAAAGATGCTCTCGACTCTTCTTATGCATTAAATAGTACATTAAACGCACCATGGCTCTTTTTATTTTTTTTTTCTTCTCCACTCTTCTACGCCAGGCTAGCTGATGCTGTACTAATCAATCAACAACGGTTTTAATCACTAATCAATCATAAGCATATTCTTGGCATGGAGAATTCTATTTCTGTCTTGTTTTTTATCAAAGAAGAGGCACTTTTTAGAGGGGAAAAAAAACCTACTAGTAGGTATTTATCCTTCAACCGAAAGAGTGACTTTGACCAAAACTGACGGTTTCAAAACGCATACCACTAGTGAGTATTCTCACCAAAGAAGTCTCGTAAAAAAATAGTTGTAAAGAGCATACCTAAATAATCTCAAAATGTAGTAGAGTCTCACATGATATATAGATTTATTATCTCACTTAATACGTGAGATTGACTCGAATTTAGCACCTTATATATTAGAATAAGCAGCTTTATTATCTCATTAAACATGAATCAATATCAACTTTTTTTTTTTGGGAAGGTAATTGGCTTACATGTAATTCTTTATCTACTATCCCCTGCGGATATAAAAGGATTATGGTACAGATTAACATGCCCTTTAAGCAAAGCATACAATCAAAGAACCAGCAGATTAAGAGACAATTTAACGTTCCTAAAACAATATGATTAATAATTTAACGTTCCAAAACAAATCACTCGACCTTTCAAAAAAAAGAAAACAAATCACTCGACTAATTTAATCAAAAGTGGATTAAGAGGATATATAATAACAGGGTTGGTTAGCTTTTCCCAGCAAAACAAAAAGTAGACGCAAGCAAAAAGTTGTGTACCAAAACAAATTGTGACACGTGGATAGAGGATTAGGCCATTGGGCGGCTAGATCTCAATCAGATTGTGGAACAAGCCTCCTGATTTTAGGGTTTGCTCTGCTTTCTGTTTCTTTTTCCAATATTTTTCATCTAGTTTTTTTTTTTTTCTTTTTTTGGGGGATATATAACGTCTGTTTACAGTTTTCAATGTCACAAACGGCTGGCATGGGGCCAAAGGCTGCAGTGGTGAGTGGGGCTGAGAGACGCGCATGTGATACTGAGTGGGGTTAGGGGGATGTTACAAGGGCACACGATAGGTATCCCAAGGGTGTCTAGCATGACCCTGACTGCCCCTTTTGGCCCACATAAAGCTAAAGAAGAAAGATTAAACCAATAATCAATGTTTTTTTTTTGAATGAAGCTTTAGCTTTCATTAAATATTGGCTAAATCATTCCAAACATCAACTGAGATGAACATGAGAATCTTAGTGGGCCAAATTCTTGATATGCTAAGCCAAATGAGCTAGCTTGTGAGTTATAACATTACAATCCCGAGGGTAGTGCCTTATATTAGTATTGCCAAGAGCTATAACAAGCTCTTTGATGTTTGAGAAGATAGGACCTTTGCTAGCAAACTCGAGATTTTGCCTAAGAGTTTCAACAACTTCCTTGGCATCCGTTTCAACATAAACAAGAATGTATCCAAGGTTCTTGATAATGTTCAGGCCCTCCTCAAAAGCTAAAGCCTTAGCTGTTTTGGACTGAGGTTACCACCATCCTAAAAGAGAAATCTACATAAACAAAACTTTTGTGATCACATAAAACACCTCCTAACCCAATAGCTCCTCTTGCAATTGGCATGCCGCATTTGTGTTTAACTTAAGAAGGCCTGCCTTTGGCGCTGCGCCATGCTCGCACCCGATTTGAAGTTTGAGGCAGTGTAGGCCTTTCAAAATTTCTTCCGAATTATGAAGGCGACCCCCATGGAGAGGTAATTACGCTTATGCCACGCACATTAAAGGATAACCATAAAAAGCTCGAAATCATCCTTCCTCAGCCTACTACAAGCAAATTAACAAACGTCCAGGCCAGATTCACCTTTAAAATCATCAATCATAGTATTAAAAATCGACAATTGCCATATAGTTGTACTCCTAAGACATTCAGTTAATGCATCCACACTAGTCTTTTTTGTTTCTTGGCATCTTCGATAGCCCCTATGAACATTAATCCCTCTTCTAGATAGAGCCACATTTACTGGAAGGATATCATGGCATTAAGAATACCAAGGTTCCAATACCTTGACCACCAAGACGCCATCACACTGAAAGAGGATCCTCCTTCTTCCTATGACCCATTTAGAGCTCTCCAATAACCAGACTTAAATGTATACACACATTTTTTATCATAGTGCCAAATAAGTTTATCCAATCTCAGGCGAAAACTGATAAGGATACTTAGGATTAAGGAGCTATCAATATCCCATAACATATTGCCTCACCAGCTCATGGTTCCACTAACAAAGGTTAGGAAAGACAAGTCTTGCACTTTCCACTCTCCACTCTCCACTCTCCCAATAGAGGGTGTTTAGGGGTTATGGGTCGGAAAGTGGTCGGACGAGGTAACCATAGGTCTTCAAACAACCCAATACTTGCTCTATTATCTACCCACCAATGTAATCCTTTCACAAGCAGATCCTTCCCCACATTAGACTACACCACAAATAGGAATAAGCACCAACTAATTTGCTTCAAGGAAGCAATTATTAGGGAAGTATTTTGCTTTGAGGATTTGTACACACAATGAGTCTAGCTATGAGATAAGTCTCCATCCCTACTTGGTTATGGGACCTTGGTTAAAAGCTTTTAGATCCCTGAACCCCAAACCCTCACCATGCTTTGGGCGACATATTTTACTCTAACACATCCAATACATTTTCTTCTTTTCTAGAGTACCCTCCTACCAAAACCTTGCAATCATCGATTGAAGTTCATCACATAAAGAGAATGGAACTTCGAAATACATTCATATTATACGTCAGGATGGCTTGGACCACCGCTTTGATTAGGACCTCTTTACCACCTACTAAAAAATGTTTATTCACCACAGCTGTAACTTATTCCAATCTTTCTCTTTAAGGTTATGAAAAGTTTCTCTTTTGTTCAAACTTACCACCAAAGGAAGACCAAGGTACTTATCATGGGCTTGGCTTGAATTAATATTGAGCACTTCTAGGATACCATTTCTAGCTGAATCCGTGATGCATGGGCTAAAAGTGATGGCTGATTTTGCCATATTGACCGATTATCTGGGAGTTTGCTCATATGAATTAAGAATCTCTTTGATGATTACACCTTCTTGGGTTCTAGCTTTACAAAAAAATACACCATCATCTGCAAAGCAAAGGTGGCAAACTTGGGGGTACTATGTAAGCATACAAGCCCATGGAGTTGTCTATCTACTTTGCCCTTCTGAGGAGACTAGTAAGCCCTTCTGCACAGATTAAATATAAATAGGGAGATAGCGGACAACGTTGCCTTAGACCTCATCGTGGACTCACCCGCCCACGTGGAAAGCTGTTCACCAAGAATGAAAAGCTAGCAGTATTGACACAATCCATCATTATTTGCACCCATCGATGGCCAAATCCCAGTTTCAACATAATATGCCAGAAGAACCTCCATTTCACATGATCATATGCTTTGCTCATGTCTAGTTTCAAAGCCATGTAGCCCACCTTACTTCGGGTTTTCTTCGGTAAAGAATCCATAAGTTCATAGGCCACTATAATGTTATCTATAGTGAGCCTCCCCGGGACAAAGGCATTTTGGGTAATGGAAATAATCTCGGGCAAAACAGACTTCAATCGTCAGCTAGAGTTTTAGTAATAATTTTATAAATTACATTGCACAAGCTAATGGGCCGAAATTGAGAGATATTTTTGGGAGACTTGGTTTTTGGTATTAATACCACGTTAGTGTGATTTACCTCCTTTGCCGACCGATGACCATGTAGGATATTTCTGTATAGACGTGTGACATCTCCTACCAAGTCCCAATTTTGTTGATAAAAGGCTACATGAAAACCATCGGGTCTGGGAGCTTTGAAGGGTGCCCTCATGTCTAAGGCCGACTTGATCTCTTCTTCAGAAAGCGGTGCACAAAGACATTCATTCATTTCTGCTGCTACTTTTGGTTGAATGCAATCCAGAGATCATCAACCTCAGCTTCATAAGCCGGCTAGGAAGAGAATAAGGTCTGAAAATGAGAGCGAATGGCATCCGATATTTCTTCCTATGAACTTATCCAAATCCCTAAAGAATTTTGCAATCCCCTTATACTATTCTTTTCCCTCCGTTGCGAAGCTTGGCGATGATAGAATTTTGTCTTTTGGTCGGCACTCTTGAGCCATTCCAGTATCGATATCTGCTTCTAAAACTGTTCTTCCATTCCCAGCAAATTTTCAATCCCCTTCTCAATGAGTCTAACCCCAAGTTTTCTTCTAGCCTCAATCAACTTCTTGGGAGTATTGCCGAATTTATTTTTACTCCAGAAGCCTTTCACCACAACCTATTAATTTACTCCCAAGAATACTTCCACACTACTAGAATCCCTGAAGGATGAAAGCCAGTAGTCTTTGATGACCTGTTTGCATTCCTTCTCTCTAAGCCACCACGGTTCAAATATGAAACCTCTATACCGGTGTTTCTTGGCCTGCTGAGAGATAAAACGATCAAGAGATATCAAGAGAGCTCTATGGTACCCCTAGAAATCAAGATGCCGTACTCTCGCCAACGGAAAATGCCACCTCCAGCCTAAACACGTTACTGCTCTGTCAATCCTTTCTTGAATATTACTGCTTCCTTCTTGACGATTATTCCACGAGAAAGGCGGCCCCAAGAAATTCAAGTCTTTTAAAGCACACTCATCAAGGACTTCACGGAATTTTTCCATTCCATGGAGACATTTATCTGACCCACCTATCCTCTCATTACATGAGAAAATGCCATTGAAATCTCCAGCACATAGCCATGGAATAGTGAAAAAAGCTTTCAGATTATGCAACATCTCCCATGAGACACAATGTTCTGCTTTGCTGGGATTACCGTAAAACCCCGCAAAGCGCCATATTAACCTATCATTCATCTTCACAAAAGCGTCAATCAAACTCCCAATTGTCCTTCCACAGCAGCATGAGGCGCCGCTTTTACCAACACAATCGACGTGCATACCACATGGAACACCCAATCGAAACCTGACATCTTCCGCCTTCTTCCCTTTAAGCCCTGTCTCCATAACGAAAGCCGTGTCGGGATTTTCACCATGGACTAGATCTTGTAGATTGTTGAACGTACGAGGGCTCCCCAAGCCTCGTGCATTCCAGCTTAAGAAACTCATCATGTCCAGCGAGATTGCTCCACAACCTCCGCCGATAAAGATAGAGAGTTAATGACATTGCCAAGAATCCTCCTACGCCTAGGCTCACCCTTGGCATCTTCAGGAATGCCAGCAGTCTTTCTTTTACCGCCATTACCCTCGCCTCCAATGATCAATGTTCTCAGTCCGCAAGAATTTGCAAAATATAGCAGGGGGTATGACCCACCATTTATGTATCTGCGTCTTTTGGATTCTTTTTCTTCGAATAAAAATAAATCAACGATGTCGTCACACCTGCTCCATGCTTTAAGAAGAATTTATTGGGATTATAGGCAGAACAACAAAGATAACGTTTAAAAAGCTGAAGTCACATCAATCTAAACCATTTTTGTCAGGAGAACCATAATTGCCGAAATATGGGACCAAACAGACCAGGGGTCTTGCGGTCCTACACTGCCACACATCCATTATTTTAAACATGCTATGGGCATGGACAACAAAATGATTGGAAATAAAAAACTAAATGGATAATCAATGCTTATATTTTAATCTAAACGGCGCTCAGCCATATTTGTGGCTTGAGAGCTGTAATCAATTTGTCAATCACCTTTTCTTGCAATTCTTGCACCCGGGAGACAATATCCAAGGGCCCCCATGCCACGTTGTAGTAGCATTTTTCAAATATTTATCAACGTGGGTAAATATTATTGCGGTAAACATACATGGGGTCGTTAGTCCGGATATATCATTGCGGTAAAAAAAAAGTCGTTTACCTTATTCTTCGTGTTTGATGTAATATAATTTGAAACTTTTACGCTTCAA
>CAMOHE010047942.1:0-10801 GCA_946598075.1 Artocarpus hirsutus
AAGTGAAACTTATATGACAAGTTAAGGGTGTCGTACCAACCTCTCGACCCACGGGGAGGTTCCATGTTAAAGAAAAGAATAAATCTTGGTGTCGTTGGGACCTCGCGAACCCTAACTTCCCAAGACTCGCGCGCAATTGGTACGATCACTGGGCCCAAAGTAAGAAGATAAGATAAAGCTTAAATAATTAAGCATAATTCAAGTTGATAAGCAAGCATAAAATGCTCATGCATATTTTTATGAAAATGGTTTTTATTAACGTTTTGCGAGACTAATTTCCTACTTGCTGAGCGAAAGCTCATTTAAGAATGTTCATGCTGTAGGTAAGAAAACCTATCAGCGGCACTTGGTGGGCAGTGGTGAGCAGCGGACGAATGGTGAAGATGGGAATGGATACCGCTCACGCAATGGAATATTTTTGCATTTTTATTTTACGAATTTATGCATGTTTTATTTTACGAAATTTTGTATGTTCACATCTTGCGAAAATGTGTGCATGTAAATAAGTAAATGATTTTCATAATTATGCTTTGAAAACTGAGCTTGTAATTATACAATCTTGGTTTAGAGGATTTTAAAGTTTAAGAATGTTGCAATAGACAATGCAACAAATACACGAACTTTTTAAGTAAGAAAATTATAAATTTATTTAAGATTAAAAGCGATTATTAAAGTTTTAAGTTATGTTAAGAAATGAATTTTATAGAGTTGTTTCTACGAAATTATTATGTAAGTTTAAGGGAAAAGTTTTAAGAAATTAGTACCTTAAACTTAAAAGTTTAGGTTATAAGAAATTATGGTTTGACTATTTAAGAAGGTTTGATGCAACAAATGTACTAAGTTTTCAAGAGAGAATATTATATAATCATTTGTAATAAGAAAATGATTATATAAGTTTTATGCCAAAATAAGTAACGATTTTATGAATATGTTTTTAGGAAATTACTTTTATGAAAGTCTAGAAGATTATGCTTTAGATATTATTATTATTATTATGGTTTAAATAATGGAGTTTCAAGTAATTATTATTATGATAAGTTTTGAAAAGATTTATTTGTAAGACATCAATATATGATGTTCAAGATGTTAAATTATAAGTATGATATATAATGATTTTTAAGAAAGTTTTAAAGAACATTTAAATGGGATTTTATTTTAATATTTAATTTGAAATTGTTTTTTTAAAATAGTTTTATTTAAATTAAGAAATGTCCTTTAAGTAATAGTTACTAAATAATTATTCTTATATTTAAAAAGAAAAGTTCAAGGAAATTACTATAGTTATGCTTCAAGAAATAAATGTTATGAGTTATGTAAATGATCATGATTTAAAGATTATAATTGAGTTAAAAAGTAATTATTATTATTACGTTATTATCATGTTTAAGAAATTTATGTATTTTGTTAAGTTACGAAATTAAGTTTCGAGAAATGATTATTACATCTTTTAAAGTTGTATGTTGAGAATTCATTCTCTTTAAGAAATCATTATTCCCTCTAAGGTTTCATGTTAAGGATTCGATAGAAAGAATCCATTTTAAGAAAAAAAAAATTATTCCAAAATTTTGTACTTTATATATAAGTATGTTTTAAGTTCACGATCACGTTTAAGTCAAGTGACGGCCACATAAGTAGGGTCGTCACATGGTCTTACTACCAATGATCTCCCTGTAATGATCCGAAAAATTCAAAAATTAATAACTACGATTAATTAAGGATTTTTCCCTCATTACTCCACTAAGAGCTTAAGAAAATACAAATCTAGCACTTATTAACATGCCAAATTTGAAGGTTTTACTAACCGTAAAGCCTTAAAGATAAATAATATTGTGAATGCACAAAATTATGTGCTTTATTTATGAAACATGTAATAATGTAATGTTATGATAGCATATTAAAATAATTAAAAATAATTATTTAATATGCTAAACCAAGAGTTGGTGATTTATTAATTTTATGCATGAGCCAGGAGATGATGTTATTTAGCAAAAAATAGAATTTTCAACTTACTAAGATTATGTGAAAATTTCTATGTGATATCAGTTCAGTAAAAGAAACCTAAATCAATGGTAATCATGAGCTCAGTACCATAAATTGAGACATGGTGAGCATAAGGCTTAAATAAGCACGCTTGACCGGATCTTTCTACGAGACCACAAGGCATGACAAGAATGCACGATATTCTATCCATTTACAGTTAGTGGCTTACAAGTGTAAATAACTGCGTAAAATTTATCATAGGAATATTAATTATTACTATTATTATAGGAACGCTAATGGAACTCACAAAGATTACTTAGACCTCTACGACAAATGCAAAAGTACAAATGGACAAATGTCAACCCATAGGATGATTAAGGAAAGTTTAGAAACATTCATAATTTGGATATGCACCTATAAACGAATTTTAATGAAAATAGTTCAGGTTAAATCCGTAAAGCACGAAATTGTGCTAACTTTAGAATTTAAATCAAATTGACTTTAGATAGTCAATTTAATTTATAAAATTATCTCAAAGCAAGATTATTATTTTTATGACAAAATTTGAAGTTTACAATGTGAAAAGTTTAATGAAAATATATGTTTTAAATTACATTTTAAAGTTTCAAAGGTTAAATATATATATATATATATAAATATTAATAATTATATTGAGCAAAGTGTTAAATGCATAATATCTTTCTTAGAATTCATATACATATATATACATATATGTGTACACAGTTGTAAATGTGACGACCCTCACTACGTGGCCGTTACTTAACTTAACGTGATCGTAAACTTCAACATACTTTAAAATAAAGTACAAAAATTACGGAATAATTTTTTTTTAAATGGATTCTTATTGTGGAATCCTTGACATGAAACCTTAGAGGGAATAATGATTATTTCCCAAACTTAGTAACAATGATTTCTTAAAGAGAAAGAATTCTCAACATACAACTTTAAAAGATGTAATAATCATTTCTCGAAAACTTAATTTTGTAACTTAACAAAATACATAAATTTCTTAAACATGATAATAACGTAATAATAATAATTACGTTTTAACTCAATTATAATTTATAAATCATAATCCTTTACATAACTCATAACATTTATTTCTTGAAGCATAACTATAGTAATTTCTTTGAACTTTTCTTTTTAAACATAAAGATAATAATTTAGCAACTATTACTTTAAAGACATTTCTTAATTTAAATAAAACTATTTTCAAAACAATTTTAAATTAAATATGAGATAAAAACCTCATTTATATGTTCTTTAAAACTTTCTTAAAAATCATTATATATCTTACTTATAATTTAACATCTTAAACATCACATATTAATATATTAAAAAAATAATCTTTTTAGAATTTATCATAATAATAATTACTTAAAATTTGTTTATTTAAACCATCATAATAATAATAATATCTGAAGTATAATCATCTAGACTTTCATAAAAGTAATTTCTTAAAAACATATTCATAAAAATCGTTACTCATTTTGGCATAAAACTTATATAATCATTTTCTTATTATAAATGATCATATAATTTTCTCACTTGGAAAACTTTGCATATTTGTTGCATCAACATTCTTAAACTAGTCAAAACATAATTTCTTATAACTTAAACTTTTAAGTTAAGATACTAATTCCTTAAAGTTTTTCCTTTAAACTTTCATAATAATTTCATAGAAACATATCTATAAAGTTTATTTTTTAACATAATGTAAAACTTTAATAATCATTTTTAATCCTAAATAAATTTATAATTTTCTTACTTAAATAATTCGTGTATTCGTTGCATTGACTAATGCAACACTCTTAAACTTTAAAATCCTTTGAACCAAGGTTGTGTAAACACAAGCTTGATTTTTAAAGCATAATTACGTAAATTATTTACTTATTCATATGCACATATTTTCGTAAGATGTGAACATACGAAATTTTGTAAAATAAAACATGCATAAATTCGTAAAATAAAAATACAAAAATATTACATTGCGTGAGCGGTATCTATTCCCATCTTCACCATTCATTCGCTGCTTACCACTGCCCATCAAGTGCCGCTAACAGGTTTTCTTACCTACAGCATGAACATTCTTAAATGAGCTTTAGCTCAGCAAGTAGGAAATTAGTCTCGCAAAACATAAATAAAAACCATTTTTATAAAAATATGCATGAGCATTTTATGCTTGCTTATCAACTTGAATTATGCTTAATTATTTAAGCTTTATCTTATCTTCTTACTTTGGGCTCAGTGATCGTACCAATTGCGCGCGAGTCTTGGGAAGTTAGGGTTCGCGAGGTCCCAACGACACCAAGATTATTCATTTCTTTAACATGGAACCTCCCCGTGGGTCGAGAGGTTGGTATGACACCCTTAACTTGTCATATAAGTTTCACTTGCATTGTTGTGTGTATGCAGTATGACTTATCACTACATGACATCACAATCTCATAATTCTTGAATCTTAAATCATAATCATGCTTGACTTAAAAGTGATCAAACAATATAATTTAAATATTGCATGCATCACACATTATTCATCACATCATCATCATGGCATTTCACATCATGTCATAGCATAACATATCACATCATAACATATAACAGTGTAATAAATCACCGATAATGCATTTTCATAAATTTTATGAAAATATTTAAAATTAATTTATTTTCAAACTATTCATACTGTAGGCGAGATTCCTACTTACTTGGACTCCAAACTGAGCGGGTCCAGTTGTATCTCGCTGTATCTGCAGTCTGTGCAGCATCCTCAGCAGTGCTCCTCGAGCGGCCATGGATGGCTAGGAATGCTCCATGGAGATTTATTACTACTGAAAACACCATTTTGGATTCCTTTATTGCATTTTGAGTCGCCTCGATCCACGTGTAGTCGGTACCAGATGATTTTCATCAGAGTGGAATTTGCTCAAACGGCGATCACCATCACGTTCAAAGCATCGAAACAAGTCAGGAGGCTATCTCAGATCGTCGATCGTAGGTCTGGATCGCAAAAACCCAAAGTAGCGGTTGACCGGTCGTTGACCGCCGCCAATTGGCTTTGTTGGCAGCTGGGCTCAATCCTACCCCCTTTAATTCGACCCTTCTGAGTCCAATGGTGGAGTCAATTTTGTCCAATTCGGCCTCTAACATAGCAAATCGAAGCTTGACATTGGCGGCAAAAATAGAGATTTCGATCTCCTATCTCCGGCGATGGCTCGGCCAAATTGGCTTGGGGGTCTCCTTCCCCGTGATTCTTTGAGTGTTTCCCCCTTGGTGGCATGGCTCAACTTGGTGTGACATGGTGGCACCGAAGGTCTCACAGCGGTGCACAATGGCGTAGGCTGTGCGTGGTTCTCCGACGGGTGTTTCATGAAATTGGATGGGGGGATTGCTTCATCGTGGTCCTTTGAACATTTTACCCCAACCAATTTGAGGCTTAATGGTCACGAACGGCGGCGACGGTGGTTGTCGCGGTGGTGGACGGTGTCGGCTTTCGAACTCCGACGAGAGTTAGCTGGGTCGTGAAATTGGATGGGAAAAAATCTTCCCCATCCCCCTCTGACCATAATCGAGTCTTCAATTTGACTCAACGGTGGCAGGATGGCCAAAATCACCATCCCACGGTGGCTCCACAGCGGCGGCTATGGCACTCCGACGTACGGCCAAGTGGGGGTGCAATTGGGCGGGGGTTCTCACTCCCCGTCGCCCTCTGAGTCGAACGACGCGGGCGGTGTTGATCACTATCACCGGCAACGGTGGAATCGAGGGGTGGCACAACGGCGGAAATGTGGTGGCTCTGGCGAAGCTCCTCCGGCCAAAATTGAGCTGTAATATTGGTGCCATTCTCTTCGTATCTTTGTTCTGAGTCCGTTGACACCAAGATCGTGTCAATCGGAGCTCGGACAAAGGAGATATCACACCAAAAAGAATGGGCTTTTTCGGCGGCTTCAACCGGCTCGTGTGGCTTCCTCCGGTGACGTTTTGGGTGGCACGACACACCATTGGAACCAGCTCGACGAGAGCGTTCCAATGGTATGGGTGGTGTCGAAAATGGAGGTCGAATTCTGGACTGTTTGAGGAGAGAGAGAGAGAGAGTGCGTGAGCTGATTCCATTGGCTGTTTTTTTTTTTTTTTTGTATTTATAGACAACTTGTGGTCCACACAATCTAAACCGTGCAGTACCGGGTATATCAAATTTGATCTATAACTTTAAAATTTTCATGAACATAACTGTACTTTTAAAAAGTGCATTTTATTTGCACTCTAAAAATAATCACATAGATTTATAATTTTCTTGTTGTATTATTGCGTTACTGCAATATTCATTTTGACATATAAATCATTCTCATAATTTTATCCATACTATATAGATTTCAGGATTTAATTTTGAAACAATAAACTTTGATACATTTGTCCTCAAAATTGATAATTAATTATTTTCACAATTATATACATATATGTATATATGTATATGAATTCTAAGAAAGATATTGTGCATTTAACACTTTGCTCAATATAATTATTGATATTTTTAACTTTTAAAAACTTTAAAATATGATTTAAAATATATATTTTCATTAAAACTTTTCATATTGTACGACGACCCTACCTACGTGGCCGTCACTTGACTTTAAACGTGATCTTAAACTTAAACATACTTATTAATAAAGTACAAAAATTACGAAATAATTTTTTTAAATGGATTCTTACTATCGAATCCTTAGCATAAAAATTTAGAAGGAATAAGAACTGTTTTCTAAAACTTAGTAATAAATGAATTCTTGATAATAAAGAATTCTCAACGTGTAACTTTAAAAGATGTAATAATCATTTCTCGAAAACTTAATTTTGTAACTTAACAAAATATATAAATTTCTTAAACATGATAATAACGTAATAATAATTATTACGTTTTAACTCAATTATAATTTAAAAATCATGATCATTTACATAACTCATAACATTTATTTCTAGAAGCATAACTATAGTAATTTCCTTGAACTTTTCTTTTTAGACATAAAGATAATTATTTAGCAACTATTACTTTAAAGACATTTCACGATTTAAATAAAACTATTTTCAAAACAATTCTAAATTAAATATTCAAAAAAAATCTCATCTAAATGCTCTTTTAAACTTTCTTAAAAATCATTATATATCATACTTATAATTTAACATCTTAAACATAACATATTGATATCTTAAAACTTAATCTCTTCAAAACTTATCATAATAATAATTACTTGAAACTCGTTTATTTAAACGATCATAATAATAATAATTTCTGAAGTATAATCATCTCAACCTTTTTGAAAGTAAATTCCTAAAAACATATTCATAAAATCGTTTCTTAACATAACGTAAAACTATAATAATCGTTTTTAATCCTAATAAATTTATAATTTTCTTACTTAAATAGTTCGTGTATTTGTTGCATTGTCTAATGCAACATTCTCAAACTTTAAAATCCTTTGAACCAAGGCTGTATAAACACAAGCTCGGTTTTTAAAGCATAATTACGTAAATTATTTACTTATTCATATGCACATATTCTCGTAAGGTGTAAACATACGAAATTTCGTAAAATAAAACATGTATAAATTCGTAAAATAAAAATGCAGAAATATTACATTGCGTGAGCGGTATCCATTCCATCTTCACCATTTGTCCGCTGCTCACCACTGTCCATCAAATGCTGCTAACAGGTTTTCTTACCTACAGCATGAACATTCTTAAATGAGCTTTCGCTCAGCAAGTAGGAAATTAGTCTTGCAAAACATAAATAAAAACCATTTTTATAAAAATATGCATGAGCATTTTATGCTTGCTTATCAACTTGAATTATGCTTAATTATTTAAGCTTTATCTTATCTTCTTATTTTGGGCCCAGTGATCGTACCAATTGCGCGCGAGTCTTGGGAAGTTAGGGTTCGCGAGGTCCCAACGACACCAAGATTTTTCATTTCTTTAACATGGAACCTCCTCGTGGTCGGCAGGTTGGTACGACACCTTTAACTTGTCATATACGTTTCACTTGCATTATTGTGTGTATGTAGTATGACTTAACACTACATGACATCACAATCTCATAATTCTTGAATCTTAAATCATAATCATGCTTGACTTAAAAGTGATCAAACAATATAATTTAAATATTGCATGCATCACACATTATTCATCACATCATCATCATGGCATTTCACATCATGTCATAACATAACATATCACATCATAACATATAACAGTGTAATAAATCACTGATCATACATTTTCATAAATTTATGAAAATATTTAAAATTAATTTACTTTTAAAATTATTCATACTGTAGGTGAGATTCCTACTTACCTGGACTCCGAACTGAGCGGGTCCAGTTGCATCTCGCTATATTTGTAGTCTGCGCAGCATCCTCAGCGGTGCTCCTCGAGCGGCCGTGGATGGCTAGAAATGCTCCATGGAGATTCATTACTGCTGAAAACACCATTCTGAACTCTGTAACTACATTTTGAGTTGCCTCGATCCGCGTGTAGTCGGTACCTGACGATTTCCATCAGAGTGGAATTTGCTCGAACGGAGGTCACCATCGCATTCAAAGCGTTGAAACGAGTCGGGAGGCTGTCTTGGATCGTCGATCGGAGGTCCGGATCACAAAAACCCAAAGTGGCGGTTGATTGGCCGTTGACCGCCACCTATTGGCTTTGTTGGCAGCTGGGCTCGGGCCTACCCCCCTAATTCGACCCTTCTGAGTCCAATGGCAGTGTCAATTTTGTCCAATTCGGCCTCTAACACAGCAAATCGAAGCTTGACATTGGCGGCAAAAATGGAGATTCTGATCTCCTATCTCCGGCGATGGCTCGGCCAAATTGGCTTGGGGGTTTCCTTCCCCGTGATTCTCTGAGTGTTTCCCCCTTGGTGGCATGGCTCAACTTGGTGTGATATGGCGGCTCCGAAGGTCTCACGGCGGCGCACAATGGAGGAGGCAGTGCATTGTTCTCCGACGGGCGTTTCGTGAAATTGGATGGGGGGATTGCTTCATCGTGGTCCTCTGAACATTTTGCCCCAACCAATTTGAGGCTTAGAGGTCAGGAATGGTGACGACGGTAGCTTACGCGGCTGCTCAAAATGACGTTCATGGAACTCCGGCCACCGGCGACTAGTTCACAAATTTAGGGGAGGGAAAAACTTCCCCGTCCTCTTCTGGCCATAACCCATCCTCCAATTTGACTCAACGACGGCGGGATGGCCAAAATTGCTAACTCACAGCGGCTCCAAGGCGGCGGAGGTGGAACTCCGATGAACGACGACGGTGGCGTGAAATTGGGTGAGGGGTTTTACTCCCTGTCGCCCTCTGAGTGCAATGGTGGTGGCGATGTGGCACAACGCCGCCGTGAACGACGGCATCGAAGGGGTGGCGCAACGGTGGAATACGGTGGCTCCAGCGAAGCTCCTTCGGCCAAAATCGAGCTATACTATCGGTGCCATTCTTTTCGTCTCTTCGTTCTGAGTCCGTTGACACCAAGATCTTGTCGATCGGAGCTCGGACGGAGGAGATATCACACCGGAAAATTTTGTGATTTTTGGCCACTTTGACCAGCACGTGAGGGCTGCTCCGGTGACATTTTGGGTGGCACGGCACACCGTCGGACTCAGCTCCTCGAGACCTTTCCAACGGTGTGGGAGGTGTCGAAAATGGTGGCCAGATTCTGGACTGTGTTTGAGGAGAGAGAGAGAGAAAGTGTGAGTAGAGAGAGAATGTAGAGAGAGGGCTGATTGGGTAGTTTTTTTTTTTTTTTTTGTATTTATAGACAACTTGTGGTCCACACAGTCTAAACTGTACAGTACCGGATAGATCAAATTTGATCTGTAACTTTTAAATTTTTGTGAACATAACTGTACTTTTAAAAACTGTGATTTACTTGCACTTTAAACATAATCACATAAATTTTCAATTTTCTTGTTGTATTATTGCGTTGCAGCAATATTTATTTTGACATAGAAATCATTTTCATAAATTTATCCATATTATATAGATTTCGTGACTTAATTTTGAAACAATAAATTTTGATATGTTTGTCTTCAAAATCGATGATTAATTATTTTCACGACTATATATATATATATATATATATATATGCATTCTCAGATAGATATTGTGCATTTAACAGTTTGCTCAATATAATTATTATTTATTTTTAACTTTTAAAAACTTTAAAAATGTGATTTAAAATATATATTTTTATTAAAACTTTTCATATTGTAAACTTCAAATTTCATTTTAAAAACAATAGTTGTAATTTTATAAAAGTTTTGTAAATTAAATTGACTATCTGAAAGTCAATTTAATTTAAATTCCAAACTTAGCACAATTTTGTGCTTTACGAACTACTTCTTGTAAAGAGCCATTTGTGGGTCCACATTTTACCAATAGATCAACATTTGTGGACACCATCAATGCTCTTCTTCTTCTTCTTATTACTACGACAATTGTCATTATTATCATTGTCATTACAACAATAATAGTAAACTTTACATAATTATTAATGTGTATAATTATTAACTATACACATTCAAAACATTAGAATTCTTGCATCCTTGAACTTGGTGCTCACCATTTTTAATTTATGGTATGGAGCTCATGATCATTATTGATCTGGGTTTCTTTTACTGAACTGTTATCACATAGGAATTTCCACATAATCTTAGTAAGTTGGAAATTCTACTTTTGCCAATAACATCATCTTTTTGGCTCATGTATAAAATTAATGAATCATAAACTCTTGGTTTAGCACATCAAATAATTATTTT
>CAMOHE010047943.1:0-62696 GCA_946598075.1 Artocarpus hirsutus
ATTAAGATGCAATACAAATGATTGTCTAAAGTGAATCGATTTGCCAAGACAGAATTATTAATCCAAATCAATTCACTTTATGTCCCGATCCAACACATCGTCACCTATGACAACGTGCCAATGTTTCTATTCACGGAGTCCACCTCCGATGGTCAAGACAAACCATCTCCCAATAGGGATATAGACAACATAACAATCTTTACATGAATAAAGCGCCCAACTTTATTCCCTCGATTGTGGATCTTATGATTTAGACCGTCACCTTAAGAATCGTGTCTTCTGCATAATCTGTCCATCATATGCCCAATTCTTAAAGGTTTAGACCGACAGTCTCAGACTATTGTTTGCTTATCATACATTCAACAAATATGAACGTAAAGAGGACAATATTTGGTATATAAATAATAAATTCTTTATTGATAAAAATGTCTCCAAAAACTCATTACATTTTTACTCCTTAGGGCATACATGTGTAACAATCTATACCATAAACTATCTCAAGATCCCCAAGGAAATTGCAGAGCCGCATTGCTTCTTTCGAAGCATCACTAGCTGCCACATACTCGGCCTCGATCATTGAATCTGATGTGCAATCTTGATTCACACTTCTCCAACTGATGGCACCGCTGCCTAGACTAAACATAAACCCTGAAGTCGATCTCCTAGAAGCTAGACAAGATTGAAAATCTGAGTCAGTATATCCTAGAGGAGTTAAGTCTTCACCTTAATACATAAGCATATACCCTTGAGTCCTTCTCAGAAACTTGAAAATATGCTTTACCACAACCTGATGGTTAGGTCTCGGATCCGCCTAAAATCAACTTACAATCCTAACCGCATAACAAATATCCGATCGTGTGCAAAGCATGGCATACATAAGGCTACCCACTGCCGACGCATAAGACACCTTCTTCATGTATTCTCTTTCTTCCTCAGACTTTGGAGAGTCTTTCTTAGAAAGAGTAATTCCAAACCTAAATGGTTGCCCACCTTTTTTGGAACCTTCATTGCAAACCACCTAAGAATTTTATCTATGTAGCTAGCGTAGGACAAACCTATCATTTTGTTCTTCCTATCTCAAAAAATCTAGATACCGAGAACAAAATTAGCCTCACCAAAGTCCTTCATGTCAAACTGCTTGGTCAGCCATAATTTGACCAATGATAATGCCCCAATGTCATTGCCAATTAGCAGAATGTCATCTATATAGAGCAGCAGAAAAACCACCTTCCTATCCTTAATGTGTTTGCAAACGCATGGCTCATTCACATTTTGTGAGAACCCATAAGTGTTGATCACTTGATCAAATCTTATGTTCTAAGAACAGGAAGCCTGCTTAAGTCCATAAATTGACTTTAACAACTTTCAAACCTTACCCTCTTGACCCTTAACCTTGAACCCATCTGGTTGTTCCATATAAATGGACTCATCAAGATAGCCATTTAGAAAAGTCGTCTTGACATCCATTTGTCAAATCTCATAGTTGAGAATGGCAGCTATGGACAAGAGATTTCGAATAGACTTAAGCATGGTCACAGGCGAAAAGTTTTCCTCATAATCGAATCTTTCATTTTGTGTGTAACCCTTAGCTATCAATCTAGCCTTAAAGATTTTGACTTTTCCATCCACTCCTCTTTTTCTCTTATAGATCCACTTACAGCCTATGGGTTTTACCCTTTCGGGAAGATCCACAGCTCCTAGACCTGATTAGTCTCCATAGACTTTATGTCCGTGTTCATGGCCTCTATCTAGAGTTTCAAATCAACATCCTCTATAGCCTCTGTGTAAGTATAAGAATCCCTATTATGTTCATCTGGTTTAGCCAAGAAGGCCTCCCCATTGAACATATACCTCTCAAGTTGACGCCCGATCCTCCCACTACGCCGAAGCCCCTTAGGTTGTTATTTAGGTTCGTTTGGCTTTTCTATGCTGATCATAATGGTTTCATTCGGGACCTCTGGAGTGACTGGATCACTCCTTAACTCCTTAAGCACCACTTTGCTTTGAGCTTTTTAAGTCGTCTATGTAACTCTCCTCAAGAAAAGTCGCATTAGTTGAAACCACAACTTTATTTTCTTTTGGGTTATAGAAATAACCCCCTTTAGTCCCTTTTGGATATCCTATAAACACACAAACTTTCAAACGTGCTTCCAACTTATTTGCATCCTTAAACAGGACATGAGCCAGACATCCCCATATGCAAATATGGTTTAAGGATGTTTTCTTGCCTGTCTATAACTCGTGAGGAGTTTTAGGGATTGATTTTGAAGGCACATTGTTCAAAAGATAACATGCGGTTTGTAGTGCATATCCCCAAAAAGATAAAGGTACTGATGAATAAGTCATCATGGACCTTACCATGTCTAATAAAGTCCTATTCCTTCTCTCTACTACACCATTCTACTGCAGAGTGCCCGGCGTAGTTAAATGGGATAAAATCTCATTCTCTAATAAGTGTATCAAAAACTCATTAGAAAGTTATTCTCCACCTCGATCAGATCGAAGTGCCTTTATGGGTCTCCCAATTGCTTTTCAACTTCAGCCCAACACTCCTTTAACTTGTCAAATTGTGCATCAAGTACACATACCCATACCTCGAGTAATAGTCAATAAAAGTGACGAAGTACTCAAACCCTTCTCGTGCTCGGATGTTCATCGGTCTACAAACATCACTATGCACAATTTCTAGAACTCCTTCAGCCCTATTGTCCTTAGACCGGAATGGTTTTTTGGTCATTTTACCCTTCAAACAAGATTCATATTCAGGTAGATTCCACCTTTAAGTGACTTAAAGGTCCATCCCTTACCAGCCTTTGAATCCTATTCAGGTCAATATGACCAAGGCGTAAATGCCAAAGATAAGTCTTATCAGAGTAAGAAGTTTTAAGTCTTTTAGATCTATTATCATTCATCTCAGCATTAAGTAGTAAGTCCAACTTAGGTTTCATAAAATATAGATTATTTTACATTCATCTAAAGCAGATAAAAGATTTGTTTTTACAAATCACAACTTTATTATTAAAAGAAACCAAATAGGAGTCTTTAAATAAACAAGCTACAGAAATTAAATTCCTTTTAAATTTAGAAACATAAAAATAATCTCACAAAATTAAATTCATATAATTATCAAAATAAAGATGGACGTCTCCCACTACTTCCGCTAAGACCAAGGATCCATCGCCCATCCAAAGCGTGAAGTCTTCATGAAGTAGACTTCTCATTTCTTTGAATCCCTATAGAGAAACACAAACATGATTAGTTGCACCGGAATCTATGACCCAAATGTCACTAGAATCCTTAACTAAACAAGTTTCTAAATACAAAAGATCACACCTACCTCCTTTGAAAAGGAAGTCCATGCAATGCTTCTTTATGTGCCCGACCTTCCCGTAGAAGAAACACTTAAGCTTCTTTAGGTTCTTCTTCTTCTTCTTCTTCTTTTTGCTCTTGTTGTTAGCAGAAATAGAGGACTTCTCATTCTTAGCACGTTGTTTGTTTCTATTCCCAGTGTTGGGATTGGAACCAAAGGCAATCGCCAAATTGGCCTCGCCACTAACAGGATCCTCCCTAATCAATAGTTTGAACTCCTATAACTGTTTCATTAATTCTATTAAGGTCATATCTCACCTATTGCTCAAATTAAATATAGCTCTAAATGGAATAAATTCATTTGATAGAGTCTCAAAGACCATAGTCATCTGAGTTTCAGCATCGATGTCGGCTCCATTAGTTTGTGCCTCAACAAGGTAACCCATGACCAATATCATGTGCTCCTTCACAGATGTCCTTGACCTCTACTTATAGTTAAGAAGTTTCTGAAGCACTGCTTAGCCTTAGTTAAGGCCTGGCCTCCAAATATGTCTTCTAGATTATCCAAGATCTACTTAGCAGTCTCATAATCCTCATGTTGAGCCTACAGCACATTGTTCATGCTGGCCATAACATAGCAGCAGGTTTGATCATTTGCATCTTTCTAATGATCATATGCTTGGAATTGTTCATCAGTGGAGTCTCCTGTAGGCTCGGGAGGACAAAGAGTTGTCAGCATAAATTTCAGTTTCTTAAAGGAGATGACGATATCCAGGTTCTGTTTCTAATCATTATAATTCTCTCTGGTTAATTGGTTTTTGTCAAGTATCGACGATAAAGAGTTTTTAGACATTTTTAATCTATAATAAAGAATCATATACCAAACATAAGCAAACAAATTATAGTAATTTTGTAAGATAATACAATCACGTAAAAATATACAAATGTGTTTATGTGTCAAAACCTTGAAAATATCACAACCTTGCAACGATAATTCCCAACTTAGAATTCAACAAGCTCCTAGGGGAGTCATGCCAAACTCAATCAGGAACACGAATCCCCTCTTGATTAATATATGTCATCCAGGACCTGTATGATCTAGCGTATATTAATAATCGTTTCTTTGGCCATTAATTTTATTAACAAAGCTCCTAGGGTAGGTTAATAATAAAATTAACATGAGTGTATAACCATCATTTCATTATTTTATTCATGATTTATAATCACCACCTAGGGGTGTGCAACCATAAATTATGCTAAAATACCTTATCCTCTTGGTGATCTAGTCTGATACATGATAGAAATCCCTTCCTAGGGCTTAGGACCACCATGTTCTTCCTATGGACCATGATGGAGGCCTTAGGTCCTTTCTTTGAAAACCTTCTCCCACTCAATCTTTTAAAATCAAGGTTTTATTTTAAAAGACATGCATGAACAATTTTAAATGAGTGGCACTCCCTATTTTATATGGCATTTTATCAATATACATGGCAAAACATATTATAATGTAGTCAAGCAAAGCTACAAGCAAAATAATAATAAATAACCGTAATATTATGGTTCCACCTTAGAGAATAGAAAATAAAGATTACAAGAGAATAATCGAAACATTTTATCAATTCTTCATCCTTGAATCCTCAAGCTGTATCCTTCTTCATGTAATGCCTATATTTTCAGTCATTTTCAAATTTAATGTTTCTCAGAATTGTCCCAAAAATAAAATTAAAACTGCACCGAAAACTACACCTTTTTTGAAAAAATTTCTAGCTCTCTGCTGGCAGGCCGATCTGGGTGATCGGCCTGCTAGTCATGACTTTTTGGCCTATCGATCTTCATAGATCGGCTTGCCGATTCATGACATGTGGGCTTGCCAAACTAGAAGTTCGGCCTACCATCAAAGCCACCTAATTTCTTCCCTGCTAGCGGCCTGCCGATCTACGACCATTAGTCTGCCAAACTGGAGGGTTCAGCATGTCGACCGAGTAGAGATCACCCTTTTTCAATAAACATATTTTTTTATGCAATTCATCAATTTTATTTTCAACAATTCAAAAACATAAAATTAGAGACTCAGAAAATACCTGGGAAAGCCATCATCCATAATTAATTAATAAACATTCACCATACAATCCATGACAACATAAAATTATACAGAAACCCTAGAGTGCCAACTATCTATAAAATTAAATTCAAGCATAGTAGAGATCAAGATTACATAATTTATACATCTAGCATTTATAGATCTAGCATGATCACAAACTCGCAAATTTACATAAAACCATGTCTCTGATACCAATTGTTGGAAATATAATACGCAACGAAATTTTAAAAATTTTTACATCAGAGTATTTTTTAAAACACAAGTTTGACACGCAATATGCATAAATTAACCAGATCTTACTAACCTTGTAAATGCCGAAAAGCTTCCTTAATCAATGTAGAGAAGTAATGTTCTAGAAGGACCTCAACCAACTGGCTTTCTTTGCTATTCTCTATCCACAATCGGAGTGAGTGTGGGATCATACATACAGCTCTTTCATCAGGTCACTCTCCCTCTAACCAATTGAGAGAACCCAAAGCTAGTGTTTGTGATTTGTGAACAAGAGCTCTCGGGGAGTTTTTAGAATCTCACCAGTAGAGTTTCACTCTTAATCTCAATTGATCTAAATAATAATGAGACTCACTCCCTTTTGTAGAGGTTGAGTCCAGGAGTCAGTCCTTATCAGATAATGCCTCAAAATTTGAATCAAAATCAAATTCAGATCAATATCTGATGAAATCCGCGTGAAAACTTGTGATCTCTTTATCGCACGATACGCATGCCGATGTGTCTAATCGGCATGCCAAACTTCCCCCTTCGACAGACTGAACTTGAGGACTAGCATGTTGAACTACTGATAAAAATCTTAGCGAATCTTTTATTTTCCACCCGAGATTCAACAAGATAAAGTCTCAGCTTCAATTCAAATAGCCCAATAGAGAAGTTATCTAATTAAAACAACTTTATCTAGATATCTCTAAGAAAATAAATGAATTCCTAATAATTCAACAAGTTTATCTTGAATTAATTCAACCGATAAACAGACATGAATTATCTGATCATGATAATTCAATAAGTTTATCTTGAATTAATTTTGTCACAAAATTAATTCAACCGATAAATAGACATGAATTATTTGATTTTTTTGAATTTCAACCAATTTGATAAATCTTACATAAGTTACCAATTATTGAAAAAACACGTCGTATCGTTACAAGATTTTGTGAGTTAGCAAAGGAGACCTGATGCACCTATATAATTCAAGCTCCCAATAATTTTGAAACCCAATATCCTAGATACACATTTTATAATTATCAACTCTAACGCTACTCTACTAAAAGCTTAGAGCTGCACTATCAAACTATATAGAATTACGAAGCCCGTATAGCTAAGTCTCCATGACATATCATAGTGTATTGTATCCCTATAAGATTATCCATAATCGGCTTAAGGACAAGCTTTGTCTTACTTTCTCGATTATTTTTATCTTACGTTTCATTATCTCACCATTGAAAAACTTACCATCCAAAGACGGTATACCACTTAGTTACACCTATGTATCCAAATGGTTGAGCGCTCTGGTTTTTCAATTATAGGATAATGCATATAAGAAGATATCACTACTCCTAAAGAGGAGCTATAGATTCCATATCTATGAATAACAGGTCTACGCTATCAAGAGTCATGCCTCCAATGTACCGATATGCGTACCACTATTAAAATATTGGTGTCACCCTTTGGTATATCAAAAAACACAAGTCAAGACAATGGGCACACTATTTGTCATAGGATTAAGATAGAATACAAATGATTGCCTAAAATGAATCGATTTGTTGAGACAGAATTATTAATTTAAATCAATTCACTTTATGTCCCGATCCAACACAGTGTCACCTATGACAACGTGCCAATGTTTCTATTTATGGAGTCCACCTCCGATGGTCAAGACAAACCATCTTCCAATAGGGATATAGATAACATAACAATCGTTATATGAATAAAGCACCCAACTTTATTCCCTCGATTATGGATCTTATGATTTATAATGTCACCTTAAAAATCGTGTCTTCCACATAATCTATCCATCATATGCCCAATTCTTAAAGGTTTAGACTGACAGTCTCAGACTATTATTTGCTTAACATATATTCAACAAATATGAATGTGAAGAGGACAAGATTTGGTATATAAACAATAAATGAATTCTTACTTAATGAAAATGTCTTCAAAAACATATTACATTTTTACTCCTTAGGGCATACACGTCTAACAGTGCCTTATATTGTATTGTGATGTGATATCATATTTATATTATAGTGTTAAGTGTAAGTAACCTTGTGGTAATTTGACACTTGACTTTATTACAAAGTGTAGAGTTCAAATTCCTTCATCTTTAACTTTAAAAAAAAAAAAAAGACAATTGTATTTTGTCCTTGAGCAAGCAAGAGAGTGATAAGAAAGGAAGAGGTCAGAGATCCAAAGTCTCTTGGCCATATATTTTTGTCAAGAAGATCGCAACAATGAGACCAAGAAAGTGGTGACCAAAGCTGCTAGCTGAATGTTCTTGGTCGTTGTTCCTAGCATGTTGCTTATTCTGCATCCATTCTCTCTTGAGATGATGTTTTTGGTGGTGTACTGATGGCTTTGGAAGTATCATAGTAGATGCATTAGGATGCACATATGGTGCACATACATTGAATCATCAGTGTGTCGACGACGCTTTTCCCCTCATTAGGCCATAGACATTTGTTGCTCCGTTCGAAGCTTCATCGTTATTATTTGTGGTTGTTTTTTCACTGTTCCTTTTAGTTTGATTGGAATTAGTAATAACTAACGGTGGTTTTTGTCACAACTTTTTTGTGTTTGCCTCCTTTTTAGCATTTAGTTGTATCTTCTATCTGTTAGATTTATTTCTTAAAGGTTTTTTGTACAGGGGATTTTATAGATTTGTTGCTTGAATATTTTCATTGATGATAGAGGATACATTAAAGCAACATTTATATGCTTGATCTTTTGTATAACTCTTTTGAGTACCTATTTGATTGTTTCATTCAAATTTACGGGTAAAATAAGTTGTTTGTTGATGCCGTGTTTCCCGTAATAAAAGTCTAGGTGGGTATGAATTGGTATTTGTATTGCTTTTTATACTATAAAATATAATTTTCATTCTTAAAAAAAAAACTTTGTACTATTTTTGTCAAATTTTTTAAAATCTAATTGCATTTAAGTGAGTTTCTCATTTCTTTTCTCTACTCATTGCCTGTGCCTTCTCCCCCTAAACTCATCACCTCTCTTGACTTTACATGTTTATATTTTCTTTAAGTGATTAGTATCTCTCTCCATTTTCTTTCTCCCCATTTTCATTATTTTTTTCTCTCATTTACTTTTTGGGTGGCTACACATCCATATCTACTCTCCATACCCCTTCTAAATACACACTCCACATAATTTTAAATGATTAAATTTACTATTTACGAATCCCCAATATTTCAAAATTATCCCTTCTATTCTATAAAATTATTAATTCTTGACCACTTTACTTTTCTTTATTTTACTTCATTTTATTTTTCTTTTTACATCCACTACTTTATTTTAATTTCTTCCTTTAACATTATTATTTTTTACCTCTTTTTTTTTTGTTGAAGTTATAAGCAAGAAGCCTTTTTTTGACACATAAATAGAATTTACAATTAATATTTTATTAATATATTTGACATTTATTGATATATAATTTGACAAGTAATGGCCATTTTTATAAAATAAAAAGCAAGACTGCAAAATAAATAAATAAGTAAATAAATAAGAACAACAATAAAATTATTGTAAAAATATGGGTAGAACCACTTTGAATTATTTTCTATTAAAATTTAAACATGTAATTAAGTCTATCATAATATTGTCCTTTTTGTCATTTTATGTTAGGTTTTTTCTTTTTCTTTTTCTTTTTGTAATATGGAATCTTAGTTTGGGGTAACGGTGTTCAAATACTAATCCATCCAAACCGCTTAATCCAAACCAAGCCAAACTAAACCTGGAAGTTTTTGTTTTAATTTTGGATGGTTTGAGTGGGTCTTTTAGACAAATATTTTAGGTTGTTTAGTTGATGGTTTGAATTTCTCAAACTGTCTACTCAAACTGTCTGTCAAGTTGTCCACTAAACCGTCATATTATAAAGATTTTTATTATTTCTTACATACATTATTTTTCATTGGTCTTAAAAGAAGTTCTACACATATAAGATGCACCTTTACAATTACACTTGTCCCTAATCACTCATCATTAGCATCTAAAAAACAAAATCAAATTAAAAAGCTACAATATACAATTAAGACTAACTAATAGAATAGAACCCTAGCATCACCCCCATTCAACAACAAGCGTCTTCTTTCTACACCACTCCTAGCCTACTTGCTGCGCCATCACTATCATGTTGTCTGTCTTTACCACTAGCCCAACTCACCATAGCATCAATAAATGATATTTGTAAGAGGAAAGTTTTATCGACATAAATAGAAAGCTCCAATTCAAGTTTAAAATTCAATTTTATTGTCTTATGTTACTTAGTTGTATTTTTGACATTTTAGTTTGGTTGTTGGTGAATTTTGATTTGCATTATCGTGACTTTTAATTTAGTTTTTGGTTTATATTGAAACTTCAGATGGTAAACATTTAGAATTTTAGAATTTTTGTTAGATATTAATTTTTTTTAATCTTAAGCACAAATCCCTCAAACCAAACTGCTCAAACCATTTATAAATGATTTGGTTTGGTTTAGCTTTATAAAAAAAATCAAACTAGCCAAAAATAATATTCATTTTTTTATTTGGAAGGTGGTTTAGAAGGAAAAAAAACTACCTAAACCACCCATGAACACCCTTAGTTTGGGGAGGGGTATGGGTGTGGATAGTAAAGAGGGATGTGTGAACCTAATTTTTGTCATTTAAATTTAATTAACCTTCTCTCTTTTTATTTTCTTTCACCTCATCATCCCCTCTCTTCACTTTATCCTTTCTCTTTTTCTTTTCTTTCTCCTTATCATTTGCTCTCTTCACTTCTTTGTTATTCATTTTATCTCTTTATTCTCTCTTATGACTTTTTTAGACTTAGGAGTAAGAAAATTTAAACTTTTTACCTTTAAGTAGAGTCGGGTGTGGTTTTACTACTAAGCTATATCTACAACCATCTCTCTTATCACTTTCATCTCTTCAATAACTCTATTCTCATTTTCTCCCTTGACACTTCTATTGGAAAAAAAAATTAATAATTTAACATAGCAGAATTTTAAGATTTTTTATCACTCACTACAATGTACACTCACATTGCTACAAACAAAAAATTAAATCTAAGAAATCCATACCTCTTAAATAATGAAAAACAACACTTCGGTAAAGCTTTCCTAGAACAGTTTCAACTAATTCTTCAATACTTTGGTATTCTCCTTCCAACTACAACAGTGAAATAGGACAAGAAGAGTCAAAGTCCAATAAAAAATCAATAGATTTTTTTTTTCCTTTATATTACCCAATAATTTAGCCACCTTTGGGATGGGGATGCCAAAATTCAGCCATAACTAAGAGTTATTTCTTTGGAATTCTACTTCCATCCAAAAAAATTTAAATAAAATTCAAACTCATATTTTAATTAAATAATACTATTTCAGTATTTATTTACTTAAAATATTGGTAATTAATTATCAAATCACATTAGGATTCTATTTAATTATTTAATCTTAAATAAATAATTAATAATTCCATATTGTAATTGTTGATGGCCAATTTTGTACACTAGAACAGACAATGCATTAACTGTCATCGAAAGATTAAATGATAGTTAGCTGAACCGTCAGCTAATGTAGTGTCATAATAGGTTGTCAGCATTAGATGGTGATTATAAAGTGTTGTCTAATGTCTACCTGGGCAACCGAAGGCGGGAGATTTTAGCCTTTAAATAACAGTTTCTGCTTAAAACTATCATCTAAAGTACATGTAAATGACAGTTTTTGCTTAAAACTATCGTCTAATGTCTATAGTTACTATATTCTACACTTGAAAAATAATTCAATAAACTTTCATACTAATCATAGTTTATGAATTGAAATAGTACTTTAGACAAAAATACAACAAAGTAAAATGTAATTCAATGATGAGGGAATGAAATACAACATAATAAAATACAAGTACACAATATATGAAATAGTTCAATTAAAAATACAACAAAGTGTACAAGATTACTTTTGCCTCTTACCTTTATTAGTGTTATCGATACAAGTCCATTTAACATCTAAACGGACTAAGTGTAAATCGTCATCATTTAAAACATCAATCTCCTCCACCGATGGTAATCTTTTAGTAAAAGATGGAATATTACTACTTTCATCATCATCCTCATCACCGTTGCTAATTGCTCCTGGCATCATTGGCACGACTAAGGACAACTCCAAATCTTTAGAATTGGTAATATATAAAGATTTGTTTAACTTGTGATGCCATGACAAATGGATCATTCTTGTAATCCAATTTTCTAAAGTATACTATCCTAATGCTATCATTATCAATTTTCACACAGTTATTGTTGGCCTCAAGGCTTTAAAAGGCAAAATCAGGCCTCGAGGAGTTTTGTCTTTGTGAGGCGAGGCGTAAGCCTCAAGATGCTTTAAGGCATATGTTGGAAAATGTATACGTAGCGAAATTTTAAAAATTTTAAATCAGAGTATTTTTCAAAGCACAAGTTTAACATGATAAATACATAAATTAATGACAGATCTTACTAATCTCTTTTATATACCAAAGTGGGCTCGAATCCATGTAGAGAATAATGTTCTAGAAGAGCCTTAACCAACTAGTTTTTTTTGCTATTCTCTATCCACGATAGAGTGTGTGTGGTCGCATGTCATACAGCTTTTTCTTTAGTGAATCTCCTTCCAAGTACTTGAGAAGACGTAGAGCTAAGGTTCTTGATATTAAACAATAGCTCTCAAGGAGTTTAAGAGTTTCTTTCACTAAAGTACTCACTCTTTGTTTCTCAAATGATATAAATAACAAAGAAAACTCACCCTTATTTATAGTAGTCGAATTTGGGGTTAAACCTTATCAGATTATGCCTCAAAATTTGAGTCTAGATCAACTTCTGATGAAAAATGTGTCAAAAATGCGTATAAAGATTATCACTTGATTGGCATGTTGATCTAGGAGATCGGCCTATAGAACTTACTCCATCGGCAAGCCAAAGTTTCCCATTGACCTGCCAAACTTAGAATAATCTTGTACCCTAAGAATATCTTATTTTCCACCAAGAAATACTTATAAATAAATATTGCATCTTAGACTCGTCATGGGACCTTAGACCATTCTTGCTCAGTCATCTACATCCTTACTTGGAAGCTCACATGCATTACGAGAACTATATAAGCATAATGCTTAATAAGTAAACTACAGTAGTTCCACATAAAAACATACTTTTATAAACATACATTACTTTTAGGTTTTTGGGCCCGTAGCATAACGTTAATCTCAAGCAGTCAGAACCCTTAACATTTATTCATAAATGGTCCCTATCTTAGAACATGCTTCCTCAAGGATTTGACCATGAAAATATACATAACATTGGTTGGTTCATGACAACAAGAGAATTCACATCATACTCATGAAAAATCATCAAAATCATCTTTAAACATATTCATCAACATATAACTTTAAAACATGCTTTAAAACATACTATTGTTCAACTGATGCAGTGGAGGGCATACTTACACAAACCGTTTAGTCATGATTATCTTAGGTTCTATGCATCACCATTCATTCATTCTTCACATCACATAAAATATCCCATCATATTCTGATGAAAACCATTGAACACCTTCATGATTTTCTATCCTCTCTTCATGCATTCATATGTCTCCTTAAATATTGTGTTTTCTTAATCTTTTCTTTCTTTTTCTCTTCTTGGTTTCTTCCTTATTCCCTCATGGTTCATCCCCTTATTTCTTAAGTCTCACATAGACATCTCTCTATAATATCTTTCTTTCTTTCCTCTAGCTCACCTATTAGTCCCTCTTATTTTCTCTCATTCTCACTCTATGCAACAAAATAAAGAAAGAGAAGAAGGAGAAAAAGAAACATGCAGCAAAATGGGTGAGAGAACTTGTGAGAGATATAAAAAGAGAGAGCAATTTCGAGTGAGAAATAAGGAAATAATGGGATAAGGAAATAATAATCAATATATTACAAATGTTATGCCAAGATGAAGTATATCCATGAAAGGTAGAGAGAAATTAGAGGAAAGTCAATGGTTCAATAGAGGAAAATATAATGATAGTATCTTGACTATCCATAATTAGAATTCTAAATAAGTTAACCAATTATCCAATAAAGGAATAAAAGAATTAAAGATAATTTCAGATTCCAACATTAGCTCCACTTGCCTAATTTCAATTATCAAAATAGAAAACCTATCATGAATTCCAATTATTATTAAAAAGTCAACTATCAAAATACAATGACAATATCTTGACTAATTAGAGGCAATTTACACGTGGGATTAGAGGGGGATTAGGGAAAGAATCAACAAATTAGCTCCTATTTACTATATATCAACTTTTAAAAGTAGGAAACCTTATCAATTAAATTCAATCAATCAAAAGTCAAACATTTCATTTCCTTAAATGAGGAAATAAATCCAAAAATATACCAATCAATCAACAATTATTATCCAATCACATAAAAAGTCAACTATTCCCCCATATGGAATAAGGAAAGAGAAGATAATATGCCAATAAATCAAAATTATACCGTAACAAACACACTCACATATACATAAATTACGTTAGTCATTATCCACTTTCTTAAAGTCATACACAGCCACCAAATATTGTAACTTACACATATAGTGCACATTACATTAAATATATATATATATAACATCAATAAAATAATGTATTATTTCTCACTTACTATTCATACTCACACGGCAACTATATTAATTACACACACTCATATATATAATTTATATTCACACAAAAACACATATAAATTATAAAATATTAATAGTCATTTTCTGTTACAATTATACAATAGTACAAAATATTGTGCACATTACATTAATATATAACATAACTTTCCTTTCTTTTATTTTTATACGAATTAACCTTATATATAGAAACATATTAATTCTTATATTATGTAAAGTTAAGAATATATATAGAAATATTTATATATAGAATACTTGTAAATTAACTTACAATTAACATATAAATTAACGTTTATTTATATTTAGAAAATTTATATAATTATATATATATAAACGTATTAATACTTATAAATTAGCATACAAGATAATATATATATAACACTTTTGCATGAAGTTCTATCATCCCATAAACACATGGCAATTTCATAAGTAAAAAAAAAAATCAATACATAAGTGATAAAAATAAAATAAATTCATATAATCTCAACTAGACCCCTAGCTTAAAATATAGGGTGTTACATCTATCAGAATCAAGAAATAATTTTTCTCCTTCCTTAACTAATGAATATGCCACATAGAAGGGAATCTCCCTCTATTTACACATGCCACCTATTAGTTGGGGAATTCAAATTCTCTAGCCAATCACAGCATAGGGATCTTTGATTATCTATATAATCTAAGATAATTCTGATTCAAACAATTCTAATTTAATTGAGAATTACATTATTTAAAATAATAATCTAATTTAAATAATAGTAAATAATTCCCATAATTCAAATTCAGCTAGGATTCAAATTAATTATTTAAATATTAAATTTAAATAATTAATTATTCAAAATCCTTATTTTCAATTTGGATAATTATTTTTCAAAATTAATTAAAATAATTATTTCTTCATAAAATTAGCAGATGTGGCACCTACCATTGTATGCTCTATGCCCACTTTTAGTTCAATCCCAGATTATGTGCCACACGCCCCATTAAATCTAGTGGCCTAACTCGTATACACTTCTGTCTTACCCATAGTAATCTATATTTCTCAATTTGTCATAAAGGAAATAGTGAGCTAGTATTGAGACTTGATAGATATATGTTATCAAACTCTAATAATGACAGATACATTAATTCTTGATTAATATTTTTAATTTCAGTGTCATTCCATTATAAACCTAGAGCTGCACTCTTGATAATAAAACATATTATAAAACTACTAAAATAGAAGTTGTTCCCCACATGTTACAGGAGATCACATAATCCTATTAAGTGGGTGGCATATAACACAAGGAGAATAGAGATATAGGGTAAGGAAAAATTAATTAAGGTGTTTGGCAAAGTAGGTTAGACCTAATTTTTTTGTTAAAGAATAGTATAAAGTTCTCATATGCTACAACAAAAGGCAAAAAGTTGCTATAGTGTCAACTTTTCATATGCTACAATGTTTTGAATCAAAAATTTGGTTCTAACCAATTTTACCAAATACCTTATAAATAAATAATTCATTGTCTGCAATTTGAATTCCAATCTCCCTATGGCGGGCGTACGATAGAGTAGAGGTTGAGGAAAAATCCTCATGGAAAGGTTGAGGAAAAATCCTCGTGGATCTCTGATAAACTTGTGGCCTATTTTATTACTTTTATAAGTAGAGACCTTTCCATCTACTATCGAACTGCCTAAGTGTTTTGTAGAGAAAAGAGCAAATAATAATTGGGTTTTATCATTTTGATACTTTGAGTTTAAACTTAATGTTATCTTGGCACCATGCTCTTTAAAAAATATCAAAATGATATATTATAGTTTTTAAAACATTTATTCTGGTACCCTGAGTTCCTTTTTTTGAGCAGCCAAATGTCCAATTTACTCTTTTAATCAATAAACCCTAAATCAATAATTCATAAAACACATTACAAAATTAAAAGAAAAAAAGAAAAAAGAAAAAGAAAAAGTCTTACTTGCTCTGTCTTTCTTTCCTACCTCAAATTCTAGAAATCAAAATCAAGTCAAATAACTACTTAAAAATAAGGACAAACACTAGATCTCAAAATATTCAATATTCAAATTTAAGCTCAAATTTAACAACTGCTTGACCACTCCCAAAAAAATCAGTTATGTCAGTTATATATATATGTTGTGATCACTTCCATTGTCTCAACTCTCAAGAGTCATTTCTAAACTTTAGCATTTCTCTTTTACTTAAGGTACATAACTAATAGCTTGTTTGAGAGAAGATCTCAAATCTCTCAAACTAGTTAGTTCTATTAGTGGCTAGTGTAAAGCTCTTATATGTTATAGTGTAAAGTAAAAATAGGTTACAACAACGTTAATCTCTCATATGCTACAATATTTGAGTTCCAACTCCTAGGTTGAATTCTTTTTTTCCAAATACTCTATGAACTTCTCAACGCCTTATCTGATATAATTGTAAATTCGAAAGAATTTGATTGTAATTTTTCAGTTGAGGGTATATTGACATTGGATTGGGATTTTTTTTAAAAAAAATTGGAAAGCAGTCAAGCATTACTAATCTATGTATTTAAAAACTATATGTTTGTTTAAAAAAGAAAAAATTAGACAAATGACTTATTTTATTTATCACCTTTTTAATGGGCTATTAGGACGTGGTTTTAGCTACTAGTTACAATTATGAATAATATAAAAATCTCATATACTATTGTAAAATATTATAGTGGAAAGCTCTCACATGCTACAGTTTTTAAAACAAAATTGTTGATTTTAATCATTCTTTCAAATAACCTATAAATAAAGGGTTGAACTTCAAAAAATTAGGGAAATAGGCGAACCTTTTAAAAATAAAAGATACTTTTTTTTTTACAACAATACAGCATTAATGGACTCCATTACATCATTAATATACATCATTAATTGACATTAGTGCATAACTGATTAACTATAATTTATCACTAATACTTGGTTTACCATTGATTTATTAGTGATTTGTCATTAGCAAACTGTTAAATTATTGAAAAGGTATTTGAGAGAGTAGTTTAAACTATCAGTTTGGGTTTGAGTACTATAGCATGCGAGAGTTTTATATTGTAGCCTTTTTAATGTAGTCTATGAGAGCTTTAAATTGTTCACACTATAACACGATCGCTTCATACTGTAGCATATGAGAGCTTTATACTATAACATGGTTGCTTCACGCATTCCACAAGCAAGGCCTAGTCATTACTGTCCTCTGCAGAAGCAAATGAACACTAATTAATGAAGTGTTAGAGTAAATGGTAGGAATGAAACCAAGAAAACCCGGAGTGGAGCTTTCTACTACCTTGTGTGGTATGGTTCTTGCCAGATTAAACAAAAATAAACAAAAACGAGAACAAGGGAAGACTCTGGAAGCTCTATTTTACGGCAGCCAAAGAGCAAAACCGAAAAACTCACACTTATGCCCTAAAACCGAGTTCTATAAAAGGAGAATAAAAACCCTAAAAACAGTTACCTAAATGGGCCTAAGCCCAAGGTATATGCCGGGGGCGTTTCACCCCCGCACCTCCAACAAGATCAGTGGTGGGCTACGGAATTGGACTCCCTACGCTACTGCTATAGATCTCAGAAAATATAGACTACAAGACACAAACACTAAGGGAATCCAAGTCACAAACATAACATGAAGTAATTTGATGGGCAAAAAATTGTGCATGAGAAATATGTGTATATATGTAGATCTTGTACCTCTGGATCACTTGTAACACGAGTGCTCTCATCAACAGACTGAAAATGTTCACCAAATGTAAGCAAATTCGTAAAAATGTAGTACTGATAAAACAAAGTGATTGCCAAGAAAAAAATGGTGAGAGTAGTTTTGAAGGAGCTCATGCATTATACCGTAAGGTTCTTGAGGAGCTCGAACGTAACATCCTGAGACATGCAAGCCTTTGGATGCCACTTTCCTTCAGACCAATCAACGTGGGTTTCTGCCAGTTTGCAATTCCCCCAGGATCTTTCGTCTGAAGAGAACATGATTGACAAAGAAATCAGATTTATGGTAAAAAAAAAAAACTGTGTTAAAATTCAGTTAAGACAACCGTCACAAACATAGATTGTACTAATATAATGCGTGCTCTGCCGACATGAAAAAAGGTTTGCATGTAATGCTCGTCGGAGTAGCAGTTGCGCTGTTCCATGTTTGGCTGAGAAATTTAAACAAAAACATCATCAATGCCACATAGTAAACACTGAAAGGCTCAAAATCAAAAGTGGATATTACAGTTTGCCCTCAAACACTCCAAGTGTTTCCATTTTGCATGTTAACTTAATCTAAACATCGATGAAGGCATAAACGTGAAAACATTCAGATAAAACAATTATTTCACGATTAAAAAAAAGCATTACCTTGCAATAAACTTTGAATTTTCTATGGTACAAACTATCTGCCATAATGACAATTGCATGCTGCCGCTTCATAGAAAACCACTGCATCAAACATGAATCAGAATTTCAAGCTAGCTGGCCATAGACTGAGAATCATCATCTACTTGGAAAATCAGTCATAATAATTACTTTATTTCGAAATCATCTGGACAAAAGTTTTTCACTGTACCAGGTGTTCAATGGTCAAAAAAAAATAAGGACGGTTTCTTTTTGAGTTCTTATAGTGAAGGTAGTATCTATCTAAAAAGAGAAGTACATATTGAGATTTTACCTCAACTCCGGGCTATGAAACACCTCAATCTAGGCCTTGTTTTTTTTTTTTCATCTTCCATTCATCAGCAAGACTTCCTTCTTCCCTGCTATACAAGGCGTTAATCAAAGTGCTAGCTGCCTAGACCAAAGAAGCTGACCATAGACAGCTTCAATTCTGCCTAATTAGGAGCTTTCTACATTAAAAATTCTATTAAAGCCAAATTGATTGGGATTAAAAGAAACAGATATTTTGAACAACGTTTAAAAGACAGGTTAGTCCGTGTCTTTTTTTCAAGGGACAAAGCTGCCTTTTGGTGATGAGAGGATTCAAAATCAGCTATTCAAGAGGGCTAATATCAAGTAGAAATAGGATCTAGAATGGTAATGTTGTGCCTTAATTCATAGAAAGGAGTGAACAGCTTAAATCACTGTTTGCGATAAGTAAACCAGTAACTTGGGGTGAAAGAAATAATTCTTCTTTTATTCTTCTAATTTTATTTACAGTACTATGTGCTATTTAAAAGAAAAATGCACTAATGATTCCCCTGTTCTAGGAAACAAACTCTCCACAAAAATAGACCCTAATAAACTGATTGATATGATAACACATAATCAAGAAAAACAAAAAAAAAAAAAAAGACTTAATTTAGAAAACTAATATCCCCTTAATTAATCCCAATAATTGCAGGATTTTATTCTAACTGTCCAACAGTCCCCCTCAAGCTAGTGAATAGATATCAATCATTCCCAGCTTGCAAATACAATGATCAAATCTTGACTTGTGTAAAGCTTTAGTAAGAACATCTGCTTCTTGAGACTTGGTGGGAACATAGGAGAGAACAATTGTTCCATGTTCGATCTCGGTCTTAATAAAATTTCTGTCGATTCTTACATGTTTTATCCTGTCATGTTGCACTGGGTTGTGAACCACACTTATTGCAGACTTGCTGTCACTTAACAGAGTCATAGGACTAGATATATGCGCATTTAGGTCTTCCAATAACCTTCTAATCCAAATTAATTCATATGTCCCTTGGGCTATTGCTCTATATTCAGCCTCGGCACTACTTCTAGCAACCACGGATTGTTTTTTACTTCTCCAAGTCACCAAATTTCCCCATACTTTTGTGTAGTATCCTGATGTTGACTTGTTGTCTTCCACTGCACCAACCCAATCTGCATCTGAGTATCCAATAACATCTCTTGTTCCAGTTTTCCTAAATAACAAACCCTTTCCTGGGCTCCCTTTTAAATATCTTTAAGACTTGGTTAACTGCTTCCATATGCCTTTTTGTAGGAGCATGCATAAATTGACTTACAACACTCACACTGAAGGCAATATCTCGTCTAGTAAGAGATAAATAGATTAACTTCCCTACTAAACGCTGATAGCTTTCCTTATTTGCTGGAGGGTCCTCCTCAGATATTTGGTGCTTCCAGTGACATTCTAATGGTGTGCTAGCAGGCTTGCACCCAAGTTTCCCAGTCTTTTTGAGTAAATCAAGTGTGTACTTCCTTTGAGAAATGAAGATACCCTCTCTACTCCTTGCAAACTCAATACCAAGAAAGTACTTGAGAGCCCCGAGATCCTTTAACTTAAACTCAATTTGTAGTCTTTTCTTAAGATCTGCAATCTCCTCTTCATCATCACCTGAAACCACCATATCATCTACACACACAATGAGGATTGCCTGTTTACCAGTTTCATCCCTTTTTACGAATAAGGTGTGGTCGGCTTGTCCCTGTTTGTAGCCAAGTTGTTTCATGACCGTGCTAAACAGTATAAACCATGCTCGTGGTGATTGCTTCAGGCTGTAGAGAGATTTCTTTAATCTACATACCTTGCTTGGATCTCCTTGAACTTCAAAACCCAGTGAAGCCCTCATGTAGACCTCTTCTTCCAATGTGCCATTTAAAAAAGAATTTTTGATATCCAACTGATATAACTTCTAGTCCAAATTTGCTACAATAGACAATAAGACCCTGATAGTGTTTAGTTTTGCAACCGGAGCAAAATTTTGTTCATAATCAATCCCATATGTCTGTGTAAATCCTTGAGCAACAAGCCTTGCTTTGTACCGCTCAACAGTCCCATCTGGTCTATACTTAACTGTGAAAATCCACTTGCTACCTATAATCTTCCTCCCTTCTGGTAGTTTCACATATCTACTAGGGCCTTCATTTCCTCCACCACTGTAGCTTTCCACTCCGGATCTTGAAGGGCTTCATGAATATCTTTTGGAATTGGAGTCTTGCCAATCTCTGAGATAAATGCTTTGAATTCTCCTGACAACTTGGAATAAGTGTAATAACTCGATATTGGATGCTTAGTGCAAGATCTTACCCCTTTTCTTATTGCAATAGGCAGGTCTAGATCATTTTCTTCCTCTTCTTCGTGTTCATCAACTATCTCAACCTCCTCTTGATTACCAATTTCTGGACTTGTTCCAAGCTCTTGGTCACCCATCTCAAGACTTGCCATAGGTCTAGAGTCATGGTTTGGCTTTGGAGTTTTTGGCCTTCTAGTATATACCATGATTGGCTTTGGATTTGCAGAATTGGGCACTCCCCCTTGGCCTAAGTCACCACTGTCTTTCAAATTTGTTGGCTGTATAGACTCTGACTAAGATTGACCCAAAGGTACACACTTGGACTGAGATTGACCCAAAGGTGAATTTGAAATAAACAATGGAAGAGATATCATAGCAGGATCCCAATGTTTTTCTCCCTGGATATAGTTCTCCCCTTGGAGAGAAACTTGGGAATCATAGGTTTGATGTTCTACAAATGTGACATCACATGAGACAAAAAAACATTTAGTGGGTGGATGGAAAAATTTGTATCCTTTTTGTGTGGAAGAATAACCAAGAAAAATACACTTAAGTGCACGTGGATCAACTTTACTTCGATTCGTTTGAGTGTTACGAACAAATGCGACACAACCAAAGACACGAGGTTGAAGAGAATTAAGAATCCTAGTGGATGGAAAAACAGTAAGAAGTTTATTTAGAGGGGTTCGATGTTTAAGGACTCTGGTTGGGACTCTGTTTATGAGATATGCAGATGTGAGAATGGCTTCCCTCAAAAAGAATGTGGTACATGACTAGCAAACATAATTGCTCCAGCAACTTCAAGTAAGTGTCTGTTTTTTCTTTCTGCAACTCCATTCTATTGAGGAATATCAACACAAGAACTTTGATGAAATATTCCAATTTCTGTAAGATATTCATTAAATTCATATGAAAAATACTCCTTCCCATTATCAGTTTGAAGAATATGAATATGAGATTGGAACACATTTGTGATGAGTTTGTGGAATTGTTTGAAGATAGAGAACACTTCTGATTTTTCATGCATTAGATAAATCCAACATACCTGTGAGTGATCATCAACAAATGTAACAAACCAACGTTCTCAAGTTAAATTTGACACACGAGATGGTCCCCACACATCACTATGGATAAGATAAAAGGGTTTGGATGGTTTGTATGTGTGAGGATGATAAGTTGCACGAGTTTGTTTTGCTAGAACACAATGATCACAATGAAATGAAGAAGGATTTTTATTAACAAATAAATGTAGGTACAAATATTTTAAATATAAAAAATTAAGATGTCCTAATCTTTTATGCCAGAGTTCAACACTAGAATCAGAAAACGAAGATAAAACAGTAGGTGACATCGGTCTTGGAGTAGAATTAGCACCCGAAAAATAGTAAAGACCATTACTCTCCTCAACTGTGCCAATCATCTTCTCCAATGACAAATCCTGAAATTTACAATAAGAGGGAAGAAACGTTACTACACAATCCAAATCTTTAGTAATTTTACTAACCGAAAGCAAACTGCACTTCAAATCTAGGACATGCAAAACTGATTTTAGGTTTAACCCATTTACTTCCACATCTCCTTTTCCTGCTACTTTGCAAGCAGAACCATTTGCCACTGTAATGTCAATATTCTTCCTACATGGTTTATAATTCACAAACCCTGTACTAGAATTGGTCGTGTGGTCTGACGCCCCTGTATCCACAATCCAAGCTTGTTGTAGACCAGAATGTGACAAAAAAGAGTATTTACCCTGATGAGTTGTTAAAGCAGTAGTTTTTGATGTTGTGGATTCAACTTCCTTACTTGTAGATGGTGGGTTCATCATCTTCCGAAGGATCTCCATTTGTTCTTTTGTGAAGGGTGAGAAGAATTGTTGGCTGCTATCTTTGTTGTGTAGGCATTCCTATTATTTCTTCTCTGACTTCGTGGTTTCCAGTCAGCAGGTTTGCCATGAATGTCCCAACATGTGTCCTTTGTATGATAAGTTTTCTTGTAGTGTTCACACCAAAGATGCTTGTCCTTCCCACGTTGAGTCTTTGACGCATTTCCTCCATTTCGGGATGTGGCAAGTGTAGAGCCTGGTGCTGGAATTTCAGGTGCTGTACTAGGAGACAGTGAAGACATCACTTTCTTCCGACTTTCCTCATATCACACCTCAGCAAACACTTCTTTTAACGTAGGTAGAGGTTTTGTACCAAGAATTCAGCCTCTAACCTCATCAAGGTGTGGATTTAATCCTTGCAAGAAATCAAACATTCGATCTTTCTCTAGCATCTTGCTATGTTGGATTCCATCGTCAAGACACTTCCAAGAAATGTTGTAGAATAAATCTATTTCTTGCCAAAGCTCAAAAAGTTTATTGAAATATTCTGTAACAGAGGAAGTACCTTGGCATGTGTTGTAACTTGGATTGAGGGCTTTTCCAAAAGGTTAGATTTGAGAGATACGGATGGGTTGGACACGGTTGGAGTTGCGGTGGACTCCGCCGTAGACAAAGTGGGATTGGCCATTTAGATGATGGTGGTGCTGGTGACACTACGCCAGTAGAGAACGTCCGGCTCTGATGCCATAAACCAGTAACTTTGGATGAAAGAAATAATTCTTCTTTTATTCTTCTAATTTTATTTCCAATACTATGTGCTATTTAAAAGAAAAATACACTAATGATTTCCCTATTCTAGAAAACAAACTCTCCACAAAAATAGACCCTAATAAACTGATTGATATGATAACACATAATCAGGAAAAACCGAAAAAGAAAAGACTTAATTTAGAAAACTAATATCCCCCTAATTAATCCCAATAATCGTGGGATTTTATTCTAACTGTCCAACAATAAGCCAATCAGCAGCAACTGCAGATCCATAACATATATCAAAGAGAAACCTTTAAGCATAAGAAGCTTAAGATTACTATTGAAAAAGTGTACCTGTGAACCCTTTCGAAAATCCTCCTTTTCAACTTCAGGCAACATATGCTCCAAGTACCGGCCATTACCGTGAGGACCAGGAACCATGAAACTACAAAACGAAAGTCATTTAGATTGAAAGCAAAACTGCACTGTGCAATGAAAGAATGAAAGTTTTAATCAACAAAAAGTAGGAAAGCAATTCATGTTTCCCACTGGTTTCCCTTCCAAAAAAAAATCTTCTTACCAGTCAATGGAGCTCACGTTCAAAAAAATTAGATAATTGTACGCACAAGAAGTTGAAAAAAAAAAAAAAAATCAATAGCAAACGATACAATGAAGTCCTTATAAACAAAGTGGCCCAATTTCACAAACGACAATGGGAAACAACCTATCAGATAGCAACACAAAGTGCTGATTGTCAGGGTCAAATAGTGCATTTGCCAAAAAGTCTCTTATCTGCCTCAACCATTGAAAATTTTCCCGATCCCAACTGCAAATGCATTGTTGCTCATGGTATCAAACATACATTATACACTCACATATCTCTACAAATATAAGTGTACAAATTCTTTCTACAAGGAAGCCTTTACTGTTTCACTATTTATGTCTCGACCAACAAAGTAAGGACTCACATGAGTCGGTTTTTCCTTAGATGCATGTACATAAACAATAAATTTGTCCTCATGGCCCTTCAAGAACAAAAATTAAATTATGCCATTTTGATTAACTTATAACAGAACAAGTATACTAAAGAGGTCAAACAAGAGCAATAATCCTTACATAAAAGAACCTGTCCCAGAGCTTCTCGAAAGGCAAGGAAACAGGAGTCAAAAACATGAGCAACTTTTGGATTCTTTGACTGGGCATAAGGGGTCCTTAGAATTTCCCTGATCACGGCCTCAGATGCAAGCTCGGCATCAGTCAACTCCCTCAAAGGAGACAATGAGAACTTTTGGAAAAACATTGTGCCGCAACTGTTAGAAGAGAAGAGGAAGCAATTCGTGGAGGAGTAGCTTCTCGGAGTATAGACATAGGCAACAATCACAAAAGGGCTCATAAAAGAAACAAATAGAAGAATCCAGTTTGGCCTTTTGTTCAAATGTTGCCACTGTTTCAAGCCAGACATTATCCAGAACACCTCTTATTCCTACCCGCCATGCACAAGTTTCCTTCGCTTAAGAGACCAAAATTGAAGCATCAAGCATTTTCTATTCTCTCTTTACTTTATCTTTTAAAACTGTTGAAAAGGATTCAAATGGAAACCAAAATTAGCACTACTAAGAACTTAATAAATGCAATATTAAACCTTAGATCATATGCCGCTCAAAGAGTTCAAATTTGCCGTCCCATTTTCTTGTCTTACCGGCTACGTGTCCATTGTCCAATCACATTTTGACATCTCACTTTTGAAAATGGGACCACAAATTTAAACGCCAACTTAACTAGTAATTATAAGAGATGCACAAAATTTATTTTCCATACAATAAATTACACACACTAATATGTCCTTTTGAACCAAGCAATCAACTTTCTACACAAAAGGCCAAAAATCTAGCACATTGATCATCAGCTATATATATACATATATATATATATATATATATATATATATTATAAGTCCGTTTATTCAAGAAGGAAACAATATTTGATGTAATCAATGAAAAAGAAAATGGATTCTGACTCATTGCGTCAAAAAATAATCTGTTGTTGTTGTCGGAAAACACCATGCATATGTTTCTAAGCAGAGGGAGAGAGTTCGTCGGATCGATCAACTCCACTCACCGGGCCCTACTTTACTAAAAAAAATGTCTGATCCGTACCAATTTTCTACGACATTTATGATTCTCGTTCTGTTTTTATACTAAATATATTTTGTAATGTAATATGATAAAACCTACAAGTATCGGATTCAATTCCGTTGCACAGAATATCTCGGCGGTAGTTGCAAAGTTAGTGCCAATTAAAAAAAAAAAAAAAAGATAAACATCAAAATCAAAGAAAGAAAACACCAAAAAAAAATTGCATTAAGAAAAAAATAAATTAGTGCGGCGATTAGAGTGACTAAAAATGATGAAAGGGAAATGCAAAATTCATAAGAAAAAAAAATAAAAATTAAGCATAACAGAGAATCAAAGTACCTGATGATGATCAGAGATGAAGAAGAGGAAATTGAGATCTGTAAAGGAACAATGCGAGTACGTGTTTACTATTTCTCGCAATGGAAATTTGGAAACTTTTTTCTTCTTCTTCTCTGAGAGAGTTATGGAGATTTTCCCACATAATATCAATCTCTGCTGATAACTGGCTATTTAAAATTTCTGTTAATTTCAGTTTTAAGCCCTTGAGATTTATGAAAACGTGAAATGGCCCACATTTTCTCGCGTGATTTTTGCCTTTCAGTTTGATATTGTTTTTGAGAGTTTTTTGAAGAAAAAATTTTAAAAATATTTTTAAAATAATTATCTATAAATTTTTATTTTTTAAAATAAAATTATTTCTATCTATTTAAAAAACACTACTAATCCGACGCATGCCGTGCAAACATTGCACTTTGTTTTAAAATTTGGCAAGCAACAATAATACCAACACTACAAGCTCGAATGCATGTGGAAGCAAATAAATTTTTATTTTTATTTTTATTTTTATTATATGCTGGCTCCATTTCAGCTGGAAACAATGCTAGCCCAGCTGGGACTTGACTGTGTTTTTTTATCATGTCTAACTGTGTTTTTTTATCATGTCTACCTTTCAAGAATTAGGCGACATGGTTCTTTCAGCCCAAGAGAAGTTTTGGTCCACCATTTTTGATTTAATGGTTAAGTTTAAAGTCCAAATTGCTTCATCCCATTTTTATAAACGCTAATACCAAGTAATATAAGATAGTGCATTATGAATATGATCAAGAATTTTATTGCCTTATTGAGCACCAAACTTAAAATAGCATTATGCTACAATGTTAATTCTTTACAAAATAGCATGCCCAATCAAATAGTACAAATGTATCCTTCACTCTACAACCTTTGGGAATCACACATTGTTTGTTAGCAACCATCAAAAATACATGCATAATAAATAATGAAGTCCCCGCATCTTTTTTATTTTTTTTAACGATCTTGTATAGTCATGAGAATTTTAAGATATGGTATAAAATAAGATGATGCAATTTTAAAGTGCCAATTATAATTATATTTTGTGAAATTATGCTATATATTTTTATATCGATTATAAGAACCATGTCATACTATTAATACTATTACTAATATTCACAGAAAATGTTAGGCTCATATTTGACAATAACAGTTCTGAACTCTTTTTTATAGTATTTTATCTTATTAAATTTAAACCAAAAAACAGTTTCAACAATTAAAAAAAAAAAAAAGTTTCAACCTGTGTCCCAACCTGAGTTTCAAAACATTAAAACAACCTTAACAAATATCGAAAACAACTTAAACACCCACACACACTGTTCAAAAAAAATTAAAAACCAACATTATTCACATTCTCCATCTTATAATTAACACACGTGATTATAATCTTGACATAAGATAAGGAGGGGAATAAAATCTGCCAACGTGGATCAAACCACCCAATAGATGAACTCCAAGCGGGCCCCACCTTGGTCAACGTGACCACATGGCACGAACCGACCAATTATCTGATTACTCGTGAGCATAAAAATCCACCAGATTCCGATTTTCTGTGAATCCAATTTCCAAGCAGCACAGAAGTTTCCCTCCATGGCTGCCTCAGCTTCTTCTCTAGCACTATCACCATCACACAGACCAAAGTCGATTGATTTCCATTTCAATTTTCATGGCTCGAAACCTACAATTTTGATCTTATCACCAGTCTCACGCAAGAAAAACTTGAGAGTTTTTGCTTCGGTTTCGATCCCTAACCTCGAACGCCAAGCAGGCTCTGTTGATCTCGTTGCTTCTATTCTTTCCAAGGTAAAAAGTAAATTGGGTTTTGTCAAGTTTTTCTTTTTTGGTCATTATTTCTAGTATTGGCTAGTTAAGTATTAAAGAAGTCTCCTTTTTACTTGCTATTAACTAAAAGATTTTGTCTTTGTTAGTTTTTTTAATGTAACATTTTTTGTCTCTCATAAAACTTCAACAATAGAGTAAAATGATGACTGGTATAAAATTTAGAGATCAACATGGATTAATTATTGTATCAAATGACCATTTTCTGTTAAGTTTTAACTTAAAAGAATATTAAACTGACTTGCGGAAAACGTTTAAGCAAATTTAAGAACTAAAACATGACTTTTGCAATAATGTAAGAGCCAACTTAAATGTTTACTGCACCTCACTGTTACTATTATTATGGTAATTAGCTCCATTTGAACATTTAGTGAGTGATAAGTTGGTCCCAACTTTTAATTTTGACATTCTACATTGTAAAGCAAAAAATGCTATAGTGCAAAGTTCTGATATGCTTTAGCATTGAATTAAGTTTGGACTCATTTGCTAAACACCCTAAACTGTTACGAGTGATGAGATTTTTGCTCAAAAATTTGCTTGTGCATGGCCTACTGCAGTGAAATTAGCATTATTCTGCTGTTCCCAAGGTTGTTAAGGGGTCAATGAAGAAAGACAAGCATTACTTTTCTTTGTTACTTTCTTGTTTGTACTTTGTCAATTTCTTAATCGTAGTGTTACACAAACTAAGATGAATATAAACCAAGGAGGCTCAGAGAAAACTATCATTCTATGATTTTAATTTACCTTTTCTGATATGGTGAAATCTGATTGTAACTTGGGATCAGGTGACAGAAACAGATAGAGGTGTTTTGCTTAAGAAGGAAGAACACCAAAAGGTAGCTGAAGTGGCTCAAGAGTTGCAGAAGTTCTGTGTTAGTGAGCCTGTGAAATGCCCTCTTATTTTCGGCGGTAAAAAGCCTTATGAAATTCTACCTTATTTTAGGTTCAAATCATGTCTTTATGTCAAGAAATATTAGTAGGCTTAAAATGGAGATTTTTTTTTTAGCATTTTTGTTCATGATATGATGAGTTAGTAATCAAGTGATTTTGCAGAGTGGGATGTGGTGTACTGTTCAGTGCCAACCTCACCAGGGGGTGGCTACAGAAGTGCATTTGGCCGGATCTTTTTCAAAACAAAGGATATGATACAGGCTTTAGAAGCTCCTGACATTGTCAAAAACAAAGTCTCCTTTTCTGTTTTTGGGTTCCTTGATGGAGATGTCTCTTTGAAAGGTTTGTTACTATCTATATGTTTGTATGGTCAAATTTTGACGATTGCACTTCTGCTATGTTATCTGATCCTAAAACATTGTTCTTATTAGTAAAGTTCTCTATTAACTAAATCCAGGTCATCACAAGCTTCTGTTGATTAACATTGGTTACAAACCTATAGTTATTTCTCTAATTTTGTGGTTGGATGTGAAAGAGAAAATGTCCTATTCATAAGCTATAAATTTTGACCGTCAAATTTTAATCAGATTCATTAAATTGTCGTACTTTATTTAATTTGATATCATTGTAACATGACATGACAGTTTAAAATTGTGTCTTATCGGTAGAAGTCTTTAATAATTTTTACGCACATAATTTTTCTCAATATCTAAAAGAGAATTAAAAAAATTCTATAGTAGTATATAAAAAAAATATTTTATTGGTGGAACACAACCTTCTAACATCAGATTATGTAAACATATCAGTTAATATATATATATATATACATTTGAGAATTTAAGAAACTTGATGAAAATTTTGAAAAAACGTGTGGTACAAATTGGGTTCCTTTAACTCCTGCCCTTTTTGTGTGAGAGGATATAAATAAACCTAACCATCTCATTTGGATCATGCAATAGTCTTGAAACGGTTAATTTGGATTGTTATTTCTTCCTCTTTAACTTCACCACTGAGCATAGGAACTGGAATGGTTCTCTTGGCCTTATAGTGTCCTTTAGTAGTGTAAATCCTTATAGTGTCCTTTAGTAGTGTGAATCTGCCATTGAAAATGTGATTTTGCATTGACCCCCATCACGTTTGTCTGAGCAGGAAAGTTGAAGGCTCTGGGTGATGAATGGGTCCAAGTTATATTTGAGCCACCAGAACTGAAGGTTGGACCTTTCGAATTCCGATATGGTGGTGAAAGTGAGGTGAAACTCCAGATCACATACATAGATGACAAGGTCAGGTTGGGGAAGGGATCTAGAGGCTCTCTCTTTGTCTTCCAAAGACGCAACTGAATTCTGTGTGAAATGATGCATGAACAGCCAATATACCAACTCCATGTAAAATATTCTTGTTGGCTTTGTTTTGAGGGAGAAAATATTCTTGTTACGAGTGTGTAAAAATTAGCAGTCTTTTTTACCTTTTTGTTTGTTTGTTTGTCCCATCTCTCCTATCCCAAGACAATTTCACAAGTCTCTTGCGGTTGACTTTGCTCTAAAGTGTGGAAGATCTTCAGAGACTTCGTCTAAGTGGCATTTCTTTTTCTACTATTACTTGTTTTATAGGACTTCACAATGGTACAAGTTTTTTCACAAACAAATAAAGCAAAAATGTTGTTGAAGAAACGAAGAGGGAAAAAAGAATACAAGAAGCGCTTCAATAAAACAAATTTGCATTTTGGAACTTGACATCCGTTGTTGATGTAACCATAACAAGATGAGCCAGTTCGATCCGGCCTTATTAATGTCATAATTGCTCAATTAGATTAGCCAGATATTGATTAATCCTTGAATCTGAACCGCTATGATTTGCTGAGCATTTGCACAAGAAAGGAAGTAAGCTCTGTGTACATTTTAACCCTCAAGGGTCAAGTTGAGTTGTTAAAAAGGTTGTCAATCCGTCTATCACCTTCTGAAAAAAGAAGAAAGCTCCATGGGCAAGGTGATATTACCTGCAAAAGAACAAAAGAAGGAAAGAATCAAGAAGAATTCATAGACCAAGATATACATGTGAATGCAATGTAATGGGAACCTTGGATTTGTCCTTATCAATGCTATGTTTGATTCACAATTTGAACCAAAACTCAAAACTTTTTTGTTATATTGTTTTCTCTCTCGAAAATTTAAATTTCAGTTCAAACCCATGAACCAAATGGGCCCCAAGTGATGTTGTCTATACCATGTTAGCATGCTTAAATCCTTGTCATATGTATGCTGTTTTTAGGGAAAGTCCTTTTAACAGTGTCATTTTCAGTTACTTTCAACGTCCTCAAGTGTCATTAATCATCTAAAGAACCAACAAACACGCTGACAGATACTTTCTCCTATCCCATAGTCCAGTTCACAATGCTTAGAGAAAATGAGCCCACCCAGGAGCTAAATACAGGTAGTTTGAACTGAACTACAACCAGCTTCATTTTCAAATCCTTTGACCTTCATCTCCTCTCTTACCATCTCTACATCCTTCCACTTTCCTGCAAAAGCATAAATGTTGAACAAAGCCACATAGTCTTCACTAGTCACACCCAAAGAACTCTGCTCTGGATTTCTCTGTAGGAGCGGCTTCCCAATCTTCTCACCCATTACGACATCCCTGTGAATTCTGCTCGCACTTAGCAAATTCCTCCGCAAGATTGCATCAGGTTCACCAGGCATCCTTGTTATAAATTCAATAAGCTTCTTCCAAGAGCCCAATTCTATTAAGAAGGTCCACAATGCATCCATAGTGTTGCATTTGAGGGACAATGTTAAACTCGCTCATGCTATGAAACAAATGGAGTCCTTCAACAAGCCCAGCATGACAACAAGCCAGAAGCAAACTAGTGAAAATCAATGTGTTGGGTTTTATTCCATAAGCCCCCATTGCATCCAAAAGCTCCAATGCTTCTTTTTCCCTTTCCATGAATGGCTAGCCCGGTCGCCATAGCAGTCCATGTTACTATATTCGCCTCCTTCATCCGTGTAAAATTGGCATAGCATCATCAAGACATCCACATTTTGAATACATGTCAACAAGACCAGTGCCAATAAACACATCATTCTCAGGAACACGAATTGTCTTCTGAATATATCCATGAACACAAACACCTGTTTCCGATATGCCTAACTAAGAAGCTGCAGAAAGAATGCAGACCATTGTTGTTTCTGTTGGTTTTGCCCCACAAACATCATCTAACATATTCCGAAACAAAACCAGCGCAGCACAAGCAGTTCCTCTTTGCAAACAGTACCCCATGATCATCGCATTCTAGGTGACGCTGTTCCTCTCTGCCATTTCATTAAACACTCTCCGTGCTGAGCCAGCATCCTTGTTGCTTGCGTAAAAATGAACCAAAGTGCTCTGTACCATAATATTTGACATAATACAATGTTTCATTATCCGGGCATGTATTTGTCTCCCTGTCCATATTGTTGCTACTGAAGGTGATCGAGCAGGCACCAAGAACAAAAATGTACGTATGATCATCAAAATCTAAGCCTCACCTCGACAGCCAATTGGAATAAACAAGAATAGCCTCCTTGGGTTGAGAGCACCTTATCAACGTGTTCAAGAGAAAAATGTTTGGCTTGTCAAAGTAGTTGAATACTAATAAAGTGTTTGGAAGAGTAGTTGAAACCAATGGTTTGAACTATAAACAGTGTAAAACTCTTACATGCTGCAGTAAAAAGCAACAATATAAAGCTCTCATATGCTGCAGTTCTCAAACCCAAAATGATAGTTCAAACTATTCTTCAAAACACTCTATAAATGTGCACAATGGTAGTTGCTATGTGGATTTGATAAGGTGAAGCAATGCTGGATTACTTTGGCCACGAGGGAGGGCGAGTTGAGGCCGTTGGCGATCAACTGGGAGTGGATTTGTTTAAGTTGGTAAATCGATACCAATTTGAGGTCTAGAAGTGCAATAGTTCTGAATCTTGGGAGATAAATCATGTGGATGTTCGGAAATGGAGTATAGTCATCTGAATGTTTCTAAGAAAAAGAAGCATATGAATTCATTATTGATTAATTATTCCCACTTGTTTTCTTGTTAATTTTTCTCCTTTCCTAGAAAATGCAACCGAGGAATATCATACCCGCAAACAGTAATGTTTACATTCAGGAATTGTCATCAAATGCCAAAGTAAATAATATTACCAGAATGTAATTGGTGTACAATCATGCCACCGGAGAAAAAGTAACTCCATAATTATACTATCTGTTTCTTAATTCTTATCCTTCAAGAAAATTTTAATAACCAAATCAAAAACCATGAGACACAAAATAAGATCCGAAAGTAACAAAATGCAAATATGATTATACATATCTCTCTGAAAAAACAGAAATTTACGGGCTTAAACAAACAAGGGACCAAATTTTCCAGTCAACTGAACCCTGAAATAACCTTTTTCGAATGGATTTTTAATCATTTCTCCGACTAAATAGATAACCAAAAAACAAAAAAACAAAAGAAGTACCAATTTTTCACATATGCAGAAATTTTGTACTGTACTCGATGTCCATTTCAGATGTTGAGAGTTGATTTTTGCTTGATCTGCTCTTTTTTTTTTTTTTTTTATTTGGAATATGGCCGATAGAATCTAACCGGTTACAGAACCTACCGGTTCCAACGAGTTTTGGGACAAAAGCCAACAGGTTCTATGATGGAATCTGGCGGGTTTTGATACAAAACCTGATAGGGTTTAAAAAAAATGTTGAAATTTAATAGATTTCAAGTTAAAACCTAACAGGTTTTAACCCGGTATTCACGCTGGGGACTAGAGGCGGTTGATGCTTTTTTCTTTCAAAAAAAATATTAGAATGTAGTAGGTTCTAAGTTAGAACTTAACATGTTACAACTCGGCACCCGCGCCAGCAACCGGAGGTGGTTGACGCTTCTTGTTTAAAAAAATTAATAGAATCTAGTAGGTTCTATTTTAGAACCTAACAGGTTCTAATTCGACACCCCACTTAGTGTTTTTTTGTTTCAAAAAAATGTTAGAATCTGATCGGTTTTATTTTGGAACCTAGAAGGTTTCAATCTTGCACCCCGCGCCGACGAACGGAGGCGGTTGGTGTTTCTTTGATTCAAAAAAATATGTTGTAATCTCATAGGTTCTAATCTGACACTCTACGCAAGCAACCAAAGAGGGTTCCGCTGGGTTCCATGATGAACTGGCGAACTTGAAGATAGAACCTGACAGGTTCTATTTAAAGAGGAACGGTAACTTAGACTTTTAATAAATCGTCTTTTTTTAATTAAAGGTACAGTTTTAAAAAGAGACTTTTAAGAAGGCAATCTTAAAAAGGTAATCATTGCAAGGGCATTTTTGTAAGTTTCTCTATTAGTTATTGGTATTAGAAAAAAGCACAAATGGTGAAAATCCACTAAATACATCAAACTAAATCATCCTAATTGATTTTGACTTTTAATTAGTTTGATTTATATGTTTGAAATTTTATTATTTTAAAATCAATTTAAACTGTGATTTCATAAATTTCAAACCATCAAATTGATAAATCAACTAAAATTTATTAACATTTAGGAGAATGAGGAAAATAGACTAAATAACATGGTGAACAAAAATTAGGGTTAATAGCTTTAAAAGTCTTGAACTTTTAACATTGTGACAATATGTTCCTTAAATTAATTGAATAGGCTAAAATAGTCATTGAACTTTTAATGTTATAACAATCTGGTCTTTGAACTAATTTAGTAAGTTAAATAGTCCCCAAATTAATTTTTAATAGCAAAATATCTAGTAGTCACTATTAAAATTTAAATGGAAAACATCACTGCAGCCTTCACCCTATGATGCTCCTTTTCATAGTCTGACATTGTGTCAGCCCCTTGTTGCACCTTCTTCACAAACAGATGTCAAAAAAATATTTTAAAAATCGTAATTAATTTTTTGAGGAAAAAATTTGGGATATTGTAACAAATAAGCTAATTTTGAAGAGATTTGAAAATAAATAGCATATTTAACTACAAACATTAACAAATAATGTGTCAATTAGTGTTCAAGTGTAAATCTAAAATTATTCATGACCAAAATACTTTCAAATTAAAAATCCCCAATTTGCTAACCCTAGATCTCTCTATTGTTGCCCTAACCCTAGATCTTTCTGAAATTGTCACTGAAGAAGGAGACTGGAGCAACGGCGATTACTTCAAGGCAAGCAGCATCGATGGTGGTAACGACGATGGCACCGGTGGCGACTTTTGTCGATCACCTGGATTTGTCGATTTGCAAATAGCTAAGAACTTGATAAAGTAGTGCTGGAGTTGAAGAGGTGACAGTGACAAATGCTCAGATCAAGATTTGAAAACGAGCAGTGACAATTGAAGACCAACAATGGACATGTTGATTGAGATCTCTCCTCAATATCATCTTCTCTAGCACAGGCAATGGTGACAACTATGACAGTGATGAATGAGATTGGAGGTGTATGGTCTCCTTTGAGGAGTGGTTCGGGTCGACAACAACGATGACTATGACATCTTTGAAAGCCAAGATCTTGTCATCACAACGGTTTTTAGAGCAACTACAAGCAAATAGCAGCGCCGATGCAAGGGTTTTGAGGGAAAAGAGAAAGATAGCAATAGAAGAGAGAAAGGGAAAGGGAGAGGAGGAGGAGAGAAGAAGGTTAGAATTCTATTAAGAAGATGGAGAGAAATAAGTAGGGGTATTTTTGAGTTGTTAATAGATGAAAATGAGAGTTTTTATTAAAATATGCTATTTACTAAAGTTTGTAAAACTTTGATCTATTAATTTTTAGGGTAAATATCTCTAGACGTCTTTGAACTTTTAACATTATAACATTTGATTCTTGAATTAATTTAATAGGCTAAAATAGTTTCTAAACTTTTAACATTGAAACAATTTGGTCATTGAATTAATTTGATAAGCTAAAAAAACCACTAAACTTTTAACATTAGGACAATATTTTCCTCAAATTAATTTAATAAACTAAAAGAACGATGATCGACGCAATGACACAGTGACAATCAGTGCCATAATGTTGCTAGTCAGGTGAAGTAATTAGTGGAGCAGCTATGAGATGGCTTCTCAGGTTCGATTCTTAGGAGGGACAATTTGGGGGGGCACTTAACTACCAATGCAACATGATATGTGTCATGGTATTAGGGTAATCTTTTTAGATAAATATCATATCACGATGGCCAAGCAACCAATGCAAGAGTAGTAGGTGTCTAAAATACTCGCATATTATGAAATGGGACATGCGTGAAATCTTCACTTTGCAAATAATTATAAATGGAAATAATAAGAGGAGATCTTTTTGGGGTCATTCCGAAGAAGAATAAGTAATGGGAAAACCCTAAGGCTTAGAAAGAATATGACGTGCCTTAATTAAACGATTGAAGAAACAATCATCTGATTAAGGGACATTAACTATAAGTAGAACATGATGCTCTCATTTAGAGGTTCTGCTTTTCGTTTTTCTATTGTTACTTTGTTAAATTTTCTCCATTATTTTTTGTCCGACTTAGAGTTAAAATGTCTTCTATAAGCTAACCCTCACGTCCCCCAAGTGATGTATCATTCAGGGGATGAAGAACAGGGGGAACATGTAGCAGGTATTGATGTTCAGAAATCAAATCCAACACTTCTACATGAGCTCGTTGGCTAAAGGAGAATACAAGGCTGAAGTTTTTTAAATTCATTATATACACGTGATTTGTCTAAACGACCCTTCACTGACAGTTAGGTGAGGATCATGCGGTTAATTCTGTCAAGTTTTCAACCATTTTCATGGTTAAAAGGTCAAACACAATTTTATAGGAGACAGACAAAACTGTACCGGAAAGGAAGATAGTGCTGTCAGTCTATCAGACGGCAGGGAAGTAAAATCTGCCAACTTGGAATCCTAAACACCAATAGTAAAACAACAAGTGGGCTCCACATTGGTTATCATGCCAACGTGGCACAGTTACACAAGATCCTTTCAGAAGTTACTTTCTTTACCCTGCAACTCCAAATCCATCACACTCCCTCCCTAGTTCCCACCATTTTCATGGCTTTCTCAGCTTCTTCCTTGGCAATATTGCCCTCTGGGTTCAGAGGTTCAAAAGCAAATTTCTTTGATTTTCGCTCAAAACCCACAAATAAGTTGGCCTTTTCAGTTTCATCAAGCTCTCATTCTCGTCAGAATAGGTCATTGAGAGTCTTGGCTTCGGTTTCGGTCTCTGACCCTCCAGTCCGCAGTAGTCCTGATGATCTCGTTGAGTCTATTCTTTCCAGGGTAAGGGGGCGTAGTTGTTATTACAAAGTCCTCATTTTCAGTTTTTGCCCTTGTTTTTTGGGTTTGAAGGATCACAAATTTCAATGACTGTCTTGGAACAGAATCAAGACTTCCATGCATTGTTAATTTTCCTAGATTTTGATTTCATAGTGGGTAAGTAATTTGCTAAAAATATAAAATTGGTTTTTTTAGTTCTTGCTTCTTTTGCTATTGTGGTATTTCTAGTTTGCAAAATTTAGAGCCCTTAATATTTGTTCACGGATTAAAAATGGCAATGATATTTTTGCAGTTTCGTTCTTTTTTCTTCTCAACGATCATGAAATTTATTGTAATGTTGGATCAGGTGGTAGAAAGTGACGGAGGTGTTCTTCTAAAAAAGGAAGAGCACCAAAAGGAAGCTGAAGTGGCTCAAGAGTTGCAAAAGTATTGTGTTAATGAGCCTGTGAAATGCCCTCTTATTTTTGGAGGTAAATTCTAGTTTAAAGTCTGTTAGTTTTAAAGTGAACACTTTGAGGCTACAAAATTAAGCCATGGAGATGGCAATTGCAAACCCAACAAGATAATGGATACAAGTAGTTCACCTGATTTTATTTATTTATTTATTTGCCCCCAGATCTCATATCAAGGATGGTTAAATCCTTGATCAGCTTTCACTGAGTGTGAGCCTTTCTTTGGTACTCTAATAACCTGTACAAATGGCCATGTAATCTCACACCATGGCATGCAATCCAAATTTAAAAAAAAAATGTGTTTAAAAAATGGCCATGTATTTTTTTTTTGAAAGGAATGGCGATGTAAATTTCTTCTCATTACCAAGCTGTTTTGCAGACTGGGATGTTGTGTACTGCTCAAGGCCAACATCACCTGGTGGCGGCTACAGGAGGGCTTTTGCTCGGCTTTTTCTTAAAACAAATGAAATGATTCAGGCTATAGAGGCTCCGGACATTGTCAAAAACAAAGTGGCCTTTTCTGCTTTTGGATTTCTGGATGGAGAGGTCTCCTTGAAAGGTTTTTCACCATGTCTTTCTACGAGTCTATACTGTTAATTAAGGTTGAGGCTTGTTCTTAAATCCTTGTTCTTGAAGACCCTTTGCTTCTAATGTCAAAAATTGGTTACTGCTTCTATTTTAGCATGGGGTCCTTTTTTTTATGGTTTCTATTTCATTATTTATTCTTTGCCCCCTTGACATACGGATACGTATTTTCTTTACTTTAGCCTCCAAAACTGATAGTCGTAAGTTCTAGCTGGGCTGATGTCTTCAACTAATTACACGTTGAGCAAGTTACCAAGTCATGGTTAGTATGTCACACATTATCAACTAATCACACACAAACGGTAAGGGGCAGTTGCTCCACGCCTCTTTCATTCATCCACCAAAACTTCGATTCTTTGCATTCATGCTTAGTCCACCTCCTAAATAGTAGCGAGATTGTGTATTTGAAGTGTATGTACTTTTGAGGTTGTTAGCGAGAGCATAAACACGCCCCTTTTCTCTTTCACACCTATGATTCTAGTAGATTCTGAAAATAACATTGAGTACACACTAATGTGCGTAGCACCTATGTCCAACATGACACTATCCAATATTTTTACATGATGCCATGTGCATTGTTTGGAGCTAGCGTTGATTATCATCACTGGCAATACATAACATGATTCGCCGCATCCACTAATGTTGTATCATCTCTTGTTAAAAACTTACAATGCTTGAAATTTGGATCGACCAACTTATGATTATAATTTGCCTGAGCAGGAAAGTTGAAGGCTTTGAATGAGGAATGGGTCCGAGTCATATTTGAGCCACCTGAATTGAAGGTTGGAGGATTGGGGTTAAGATATGGTGGTGAAAGTGAAGTGAAACTCCGAATCACCTACATGGATGACAAGATCAGGCTGGGAAAGGGCTCCAAAGGCTCTTTATTTGTTTTCCAAAGACGCAATTAATTGTGTGCGAAACATTATTTAATTAGTGTGCATGAATCGTTGTAAAAAATCAAAATACTATCTCCATGAAAAAATATCTTTTTTCTAAAGCTTAACATAAGGTCTTTGATATGATGGTTAAAGCTAATAGTTAGAACTATAAACACTATAACATGTGAAAGCTTTACACTATAACAACTTTTTTGCCTTTATTACAGTATATGAGAATTTTACTTTATTTCTAACTGAAAACATAATATCACCAAGCCTTTGCTCTCCATTTCAGACATTGATAAGTTTTGTCCCCTTTCATTCATATGGTGTTCTTTTTCTCCTTGATCTTTTGCTAAACGCTTCTTCGTTGAGAAGGAAAAGTGATTTCATCAAGGTTACTGTACGGAAAGGGAGAAGAATGAGCTTTCTGGTTGGTGTTTTTTGGACTCTTAGCATTTGTATGGAGAAGTACATAAAACCGATAGAACTTGATAAGGATACGACGATTCAAAATAGTAAAAACTATAAACGGGATATTCTTTCATACCCTATCAAAGAATTTTTATAAGAAAAAACCCAACCAAATGAATCCCAGAGAAACTTTTCCTTGATCGTTTACTTGCATGTGAAAGCCAAACCATAGTAGAGAGGTTTTCATCAGAAAATCAAGTAACAAGGAAGTACACGAAGAAAACTGAATAACAAAATCTCATTTAATCACAAGTTGGCAAAAAAAAAAGGCAACCACATCGGAAGTTTTTTTCATACATGAAACAACTTCTGAGTTTCTCCTCATCTGAATAACTGATATTTGAAACAATAGTTCTTCAAGAGAAGAAAACTGCATTCTGCAGCACATCCTACCATAAACCAATGTTGGAATTGAGAAAAAGAGTAGTTAGCCGGGTCCAACCTTGGGAATGTCGTAATGTTCACTTAGATTAGCCAAATACTGATTGAATTCCTGAATTCGATCGCGGTGCGATTTGCCGGCCATCTTTGCCAGCCTCTGACGATCAAACTTCTCCCATTGCTGACGATACCGCCTCTCCGCCGGGGTAAGGTAAATGTCATATGCAGCAGACTGTTGTCCGTCAGCTTTCTCGGCAACATTTTCATCCTCGAGTTGATCTGTTGTGGGCATTCTTTCTCCATCTATCACCCTCCAAAAGGAAGAAACCTCGATAAGCAAAATCGAAATTACATTGGAAAAAGATTTAAACAAAACAGAGAGAAAAGGAAAGGAAACAAACAAGAAGAAAGAAGGAAAAAAAAAAAAAGAAAAAAATTGTCATGATATATGGTTACTCACGGATCAATTTTTCTATTTGATGCCTTTTTTTCTTGCTGATACAAGTTAACAAAAAAAGAAAAACGGAAGCAGAAAGAAAACAAAGCATCATATACCTAAATGATACCGACAATTTGAATTCCACAAGTGAACAAATTTCTACCCTCTTAACTCATCTTTTGATCCCTCAAACACATTCATCAATTGCATAAAGCCCACTAATAAGATACACTTTCAAAAGCTCATCACTAGAAATAGGAAGAAAGGACATCAACTAACCTTTTGAGAGGGCACCTCCTATGGGGTGAGATGATTGGTCGTAATAATGCTCGTTCTTAGGCTTCTTTTTCTTCTTAATCCCTTCTCCATGTTTCACATCCAAGGCTTTTCCCTTCAGCTTCAGCCTCCCACCAACAACGTTCTCGAGACCCGACATTATCATCTCTTCTCAATCAACCAGGACCAACTAAATTATCAAAAAAAAAAAAAAAGCAAGAAAGAAAACAAAGGAATTAGAACATAATCTTCTTGATCAAAAGAGAGAGAGAGTGAGAGAGGCGGCGTGAAGGAAGGAGTAAAGCAATCGGAGACCGGAAAGGAAACGGAAGATTAAGGAGAGGGCTAACCGTCGTAGCTTCTTTCTGATGACAAGAAGATTGTTCTGGAAGACAGTCGAACTCTCTCGTTAGCTGCTTAGATTGAGACCCACGTGTAACTAGTGTCTTATGTGGGCTTCCTTGATAGGTCCTTCCAACCAATAGCTAGTCTAGTTTTTTGGGTTGGGAAAAATTAGGGTCTTTGGTAAATAAATTCAAATCAATGATTTGATTTGAGTTAATATGATTTAAATTATAATTTGAGTTAGTAATTTAAATTGTTATTTAAATTAACGTTTGGATGTGTATTTAAGTTGTAATCTGAGTATGAAACAAAATTCAAATTTGTGTTTAAAAAGGTAATGAAAATAGTTTTTGATTTATTAAAAAATCTAATGAAATCTTAATGTTAATGATCCAAAAAAATATACAATATAGACCTAAATTTATTCTTCTCTTTACTAGGAATATAATGAAAAAAGAATCATCTCAATTGGATTCAAATGAAGAAGTTATGATTTTTTTTCCTCAAATATAGGAGAGAAATTTAGTTTTTACTGTAGCAAAGATATCCGAATATCAAAAGTTTAAGGGAATCAAAACTCTGAAAACTTGGATTTTTGACACTCAAAGAATACAAATTTTGAAGAAAACAAACACGTATTTAAAGAATTTTTAATACTCAAATCTACATTTGAATTTATTGAGTACAAAGAGTACTCAAACCAAACCGGCCCTAAGGGCCTGTTTGTTTCAAGAATTCTTTGAATTTTTTAGACTTAAATTTAAATTTGAGTATTAAGAATCCTTTAAATATGTGATTGTTTCCTCTAGTATCTGAATCCTTAAAGTATCAAGAATCCAAGTTTTTAAAGTTCTAACTCCCCCTAAACTTTTGATACTCTGATGTCTCTGCTACAATAAAAACTAAAATTCTCTCTCATATATTTGAGGAAAAAAATCATAACTTCTTCATTTATTATCCAATTGAGATTATTTTTTTATTGTATTCATAGTGAAGAGAGGAATATATTAATATGCATATTGAATATTTTTTAGAATTATTAACATTAAGATTTTATTAGATTTGTTGATAAATCAAAAAATATTTTTCCTATATCTCTAAACACAAATTTCAATTTTATTCCATCCTTAAATTAAAACTTAAATGCACATTCAAATGTCAATTTGGATAACAATTCAATTCACTAACTCAAATTCTAATTCAAATCACATTAACTCAAGTCAAATAGGGCATGTTTGTTTTAAGAATTCTTTTGATTCTTTGGACTCAAATTTGGATTCGAGTATTAAGAATCATTTTGATATGTGTTTGTTTCCCCCAAAATCTGAATCTTTTGAGTATCAAGAATCCAAGTTTTAAAGATATTTAATTTTGGCCGTTTATTTCGAGTATTTTTTAGATTCTTTGGACTCAAATTTAAATTCAAGTATTAAGAATCCTTTGGATACATGTTTGTTTCACCCAAAATCTGAATCCTTTGAGTATCAAGAATCCAAGTTTTTAAAGTTTTGACTCCCTCCTAAATTTTTATACTCGGATATTTCTGCTACAGTAAAAACTAAAATTCTTTCTTATATATTTGAGGAAAAAAATCATAACTTCTTCATTTGTTATCAAATTGAGATGATTCTTTTTTCATTGTATTTCTAGTGAAGATAGGAATAAATTAAGATCCATATTACATATTTTTTAGGATCATTATCATTAAGATTTTATTAGATTTGTTGATAAATTAAAAACTACTTTAACTACTTCTCCAAACACAAATTTCAATTTTATTCTATTCTCAAATTAAAACTTAAATGCACATCCAAATGTAAATTTGGATAACAATTCAAATCACCAATTCAAATCCTAATTCAAATCACACTTACCAAACATAATGCATTTACCAAACGAACCCTCGCTAATTTGATTCTATTTACCAAACGGACCCCAAAGGGTTAAATTTAATAAAGCAGAATTTACAACAAATAGCTCAAATTAAGAAACATTTGGAATTATATATCACGTTTCTCATAAATGGAATTTAATAGGCTAACTTTAATTTGAATCATTATGTTTTTTATTTTAAATTTTCTTGGTTTATCCTTTTCTTAATTTTTTCCTTTTTTCTCCTCGTCCTTATCTCTCTAGTTTTTATTGCTTACTCTCTTCCTTTCTCTCTCTTCTCTTTCTTTCTCCATCAAGCTTGGCTAGCCATGGCCTACACCTTTTTCGTCGATTATCATCAGCCCCATGATAAGATTGGCCTCAATCTCTCCTGTTATGATCTCTTTCCCACACATCTTTGCCTTCTGTTACAACATGATGCCATTGTCGATACTAGAGTGCCCTGTCAATGCCGTGGATGACCAAGGTATGGCAAGACTACTTCTGAACCGACATTGAGATCTTAATAGATTTGCATGATTTGTCAAATTGAGATCGACCAATGGTAGCTCAATCCTAAACCTCATTAAGGCATGATGGAGAGATATTGCTCCAATGCTGGTTCCATCATTGGACAGGAAATATTTGTCTTCTCCACTGTCATGAGGATATGCTCACGGCTGAGATGGTTTGGTAAAGAATCCCAATGATCTTAGAAGAGAGAGAAGAGAAGGAAAAAGGTGGAGAGGAATGAAAAATATGTATTAGGTTTTTTTGGTGAGGGTGGAAGATGAAGAAAATAAGGGTATTCTTAGAATTTTATTTAAGGTAAATCCATGTTGACGTTTAATTGGCCCATTTCCTAAATTTTTTTTTTTAAATTTAGCCTATTACTTTTAATGAGTCCCTTATTCTTGCTTAGATCCCTCATTCTCCCTAAGTTTAATTAGTCTTACTCATTTCTCAATTCTTCCTTATGCTTTTAAAAACTAAAAATGTATCATTTAAATTAAAAAAAAATTGTTTAGTGTTATCCCTCGCAAACTTTTTAGATAGAAGAAATGTGAAGAGAAAATAAAGATACCCTTAGTTAAACCGAGTTTATTTTTAAAATATATTTTGCTTCTTGAGAAATTTTTTTGTAAAAATATTTTATTTTAAAGACCATAAAAACAAGATTTAGTTTTTAAAATTTTTTGTTTTAGCTTAGGATTTTTTATGCTTTTGAATTTATAAAATATTTTCACATTATTTAAGGGTATTTATATCGTTTGTCCAATTTATTCTATTCATACGGATAAAATTGAAATTAGTTATTTAAATTTAAATGATACTTTCAAAGTATCTTAAGATAGAGGAAAAGATTGAGAAATGGTTAAAGCTACTAAGGTATAATTATATAATTAATTCAATTTTTAGAAGCATTATGGTAGCCCATTTGGTAGATGTTCAAGTCTAGAATTGTAAGTTCGACATAACTTCAAGTATAAGGTTGTCCAAGTAATAATACTCGTTAACTCCGAGGTCAATCCTGCAGGGAAAGGATTTTGCAAAAGCCCAATATATCAGTTATATTATTTTTATTTATTAGTTATAGAATTTGAGGATTAAATTTAGTTATTTATAATTTATTTACAATATTTACACATTTTTTTAGTTTTCTATTTTTAGGTTTTTTTGTGATTTTTGGAATTTTAATAATAAAAAATACAGAGTTTTAATGGATAAGTTTTTAAAATTCAAACATGTTACAGTACCGTATGTGACATGTCTGATAAGATAATATATTTTATTATATATATATTTAAGAAAATCATAAATTAAATAAGATATTAACACTTACTGTGTCAATCTAATAATCACAATTATTTCAAACATAAAGGCAAATATTTTGAATAAAAGAAAAACACAAACTGTTGAACATCAATTGAAACCGTTTCAAATAAGCAAAGACTAAACAACTTTTATAGAGCGATGACTTATTCCCCGTCCAGTATTCTTATGGCTTGGCAAATAGGATCTAAAAATACCATATTTCTTAGGCGTTGTCTTTCTGCATGGAATTTAGGCCAAAGTTTAAAAATAGCTCATTGAACATATCCACTAGGGTGACCATGAAAAGAAGGATGGATGCTATCCAAGTTCTCCTTTAAAAGTCCATCCCTACAAAACCTTATTTTATATCCTCTATTCGTAGACATATAACCAGTTGAAGTACATATACCGTTACAATTTTATCTTCCACATTTATTACATGTTACCGCAATAGCAGGAGCTCTTCTTTTCATTGCACTACGACTGGTACCCATTCCTGGTAAATCGACATCTTGACTAAAGTCACTCAGACGGAACTTCCCCTCTATCAATATTCTCACATCACAAGGAATGCTAAAACGCATAAGAATCCATAACCGGGTGATCCTAGCCTTGTATTTCTTTCTGAGAATCTTTTGGGAGAGTGATGGGAAATACTTTCTCAAGTGTTGGTACTTTAGGTCCATGATGAGATGAAAAAGGAGTAAATAGAAAGGAAAAATTGAGACAGTAAATTGCAGAATCCTAGAATTCCTTCTTCTTTTAGAGAGAAAGAAGAAGTTCTAAAGAGAAGGAAGAAGATTTGCAATTTAGAGAGAGAATAACAAATTAAGAGAGAGAGTGTAAGCTCGAAAAAATAAGCTCTCATACACAGTAGGCGTATATGTAAACAATGATTAAACTACTATAGATGACACGTATACAGGCGATGTGGGAGAGACAGTATGAGTCAAACCGATTCAAGATTTGGACTAGGCCTAAATGTTCAAATTGAAATGGGTCAGGTTGTTTTGGGCCTTAACACATTTACAACGAGTTAATAACAAACATAAAATTGAAAACTAATTTGTATAGATCTTTAGCCCATTTCAAAGTCTACTAAAAATAAAAATAACTATGAATAATAAGTTTAATTTCACGACAATTAGGGATCTTCCTGAATGGTATTCAAATCATTCCATAACAACATAATTCTCTAGTAACTCAAATAATTTGTTTTAATCAAAGCCTTATTGAACAATGCATACACTGATATGTTATCCATAATACTTAACATCTATCAATGGATTCATCATCATTATTACCAAGGGTTTAAAATATGACCAACCTTGAAATCAATACAATTTATATTTTCCAACATAGACCACATTAAAGAGCAAGGACCATTAACGTTATTACTTAAGGACATCTATTTTCCTTACAATACCACTTATACAATCTTTAATTTTCTCATATAACAAAACCTCAAGTGACCACGAGATTCACTTTAAAGCATCTAAAGATTAAACCTTTCATTATAAAGATCCAAAATCATTACTGATGCCCTAAATATTATGATTTACCTAAGAAAATTCCTATTGGTTATTTTCATATTGCATCTATTCATAAAGATTCATTGATACACTCAAATACAATGTACGCAACAAAATATTTCAACCTTGAAATTCATACTTTCTTGCCTTTACACAGTCTCAACAAAGCAAAAATCTAACATTTATCTCACTCTATATTCAATACTATGGATTCCTAACTTATCTTATATTCTTCAAGTAAATAAAACTTTCAAGAAAAATTGATGACACTTATGTACTCCACGGAATCCACACATAATCACTACTTAAGTTTGAATCAATTACGAAGAATTTGGCACATCTATGCCAAACTTTGAAGTCAACAAATCAAACCTTATATTTCTTATTGTTTTTCATGAGAAAAAGGCTCTCTTAACTCCTCGTATCTACACGAATTTCTCATCATTCTGTACGAATTAAAAATACTTATAGATTCTAGTATTATACGAATCTTTCATAAGCATTCTACTTATAAACCCATCCCGTATAATTATCATTCCCTCATAACTATTAATACTTTCCTTCTATATAATTATTGTACTCACATAACTGTTAATATTTTTATTCTAGGGCCTTTCGATTTTACATCATTTTGGACTGTATAAATCAACTTGAAGGTTCATTTTGATGATGACAATGAAAATTCAACTTCAAAACCATCTCAAAAATAAATTTTTAAAGTGGTGCTACACTCCTTAGGTTAACCGAACCCAGGCTCTGATACCAAAAATTCTGTAACGCCCCTAGGTGGGGGTTAACAGTTTTTATTGAATAAAATAAAGATCAGAAAAAAAATAAATCATCAAAGTAATTTACCCGGGACTTAAACAAAAAACTTTCAAAATAAAATAAAAACATAAACAAATAAATAAACCACTATTTAATGTAGCACCTTAAATTTTAATAATATAAAACTGTCATCATCATCATTTTAACCCTCAACATATCTTAATACAGTCACATAAAGTAACAATCGATACTTTTATTATCATGAAGAATATTCTTTACAATTGAAGCAATCCCAACATAATATAGCTACATAGCTTCCTTGACTATTTTTCTTATAGCCACCTTATACTTAATGAGTCTTGAAAAGATGAAAATAAAAAGGAATGAGTGACAACATGCTTGGTAGGGAAAACCATTACTCACCTTTAGGTTTTTATCCTTACCACATTAAAACATGCATGGTTAGTTAGTTCTCATCATTATTCATAAATTTTATCATGTTCAATTCCAGTGGATATCTTATTATCATTTTTACCAAGTTTCGTACATATATACATATATATATGTATATATTAATTTAGGATTCAATTATGCTCATCTCTATCCACTGTGCAATAGAATTTCATATCACTCAACTCAACGAAACCCAAATAGGCGTGCTTGATCACCCTCTAAACATTCCAAGGGTGTTCTAGTAAGGGGACTTTAAGTCCCGAGTCCTCACCAAGTCGATTATTGTACAGTGTGTTCTGGGACTTTTGACCCAAAGGAGCGTCATCGCCTCCCCCTTAATTTACCTTTTAGGGTATTCGTGCCTAAGGACGTAACCACCGCCCTCTTCACGTCTTAACATTTCTCTATATTCATCCGTTATTTATAGAGTTAGTCTTCATAACCATGCTTCTCAATTTGTAACAACATGTGTCACATCATTATGTTCCTCGCTATACAATACAGGGCGAGTTTCACATTATCATGTTATAGATATAATCATATACCTTCAAAATAGTATATACATATCTTGCAACATAAAACAACAAATTTTAATTTATCAAAACCTCACAAAAGATGAATAATAGAATCCCTACCTTCCAAACTTATCAACAATCTTTTAATCTCGAAATCAATTAACGTTAGCTCCACACTCCATTGATCCTAAGGCATGCATAAGGACAATTAAAACTAAAGCACAACATATAACTACATAAATAAATCATGTGTAAATTCATCTCACTAGTATACTATTAAAGTTTGTATGCAAATTTCTTTTTGAATACCATAGTAACAATTTTTGTCTTAACACAATATAAAATGTATACAAGTTATCTATATATTTTAGTCCCTAATAAGATTCATAAATCAGTTAGGATAGTGTTGGAAAGGTTGTAAGACATTAAGGAATTAGGAGGTGAGCAAAATTAGCTTCTTGGTTCAAGTAAACAACTAGTATATTATGGTAAACTGATAGTATATTTTTGCAAAAAGGATAGGTTCATTATCTACAATCAACACACGGGTTAACAAGTGATTTACTTAAGATAAACAGGCGGTATACTGCCACTGGCAAGTTTACTAGTTTCCAATCCAAAAATTAAAAAATTCATAGAAAATAAAATACAACTCCAATTTAGGCTCATGATAGCTCGTTGGAAAGCTTATGATGTTTATTTTTTAAACATACAAACCAATTTACAAAATTTATTTTTATTTAATTCCAAAATTTTAAGAAAGAGCCACTGTTTATAGACGTATTTTAAAGTTTAACAATAAATTTTTCTGTTTACGATATATACACTTAGACTTTAAACATATGCTCCAAAATAGCAACAAAACATATACTCAGGTTCAAGAACACAAATTTAAATAACCCTTGAGTATAAAAATTTATAAATGAAAGATTAAATTCATTCATAAGATTCTAACATCAGATTATGGCTAGTTGGAAACTTGAAATGGTTTCAAAACAGGTTCTTTGACTTTGGTATGGCTGAAATTCTTGCTTAAATGGAGGTGATGGTGGTTGATTTTTATGGCTGCCTTGAAGAAGTTTTCTAAGTATTTTGCTTCAGCAAAGAAATGAGAAGAAGAGTGTGGGAACCGTGAGAGAAAAAGGAAGAAAGAATGAAGTCTTTGAAGAGAAGTGATAAAAACAATTATGGAGGAGACATGTTGGAGCATGTCATAGAGGAAATAAAAAAAAGGAGGGTCAAGAGTAATTGGGAAAGATATTCTCATGTCTCCGTTGGAGACTTTTTGATAGAAAATGACAAAGTGGCATTTTTGTGATAAATGGAACAATAAAAACAACTTGGTAATTTTAAATGCAACAAAATTTTAAATTATCACGTTTTATTCATTAATTTGTAAAATTATTCATGTTAAAATAACGGGTGTTACACTTTTAGTTAATCTCTTCCCTACTACCAACTTTCTCTAGTCGTATTCTCTCTTATCTCTCTTAGTTTTTCTCCTCATTCTCGTTGTTGTTCATTGATCAGGCTCCCTTTTTGGCAGTAGAAATTGTGGATCAATTGAGACCAGATATCATGATTGGAGAAGACAAACGGTAGCATATGGAGAAGGACTCGATCTACTCACTGATGTGGATGACGAACTCGACCTTTTCACTTGTTGTGAGACCATTGGCCATCGTTATGAGGCTCCAGTTACACAAAGGAAGAGAGCACCATGAAGATCTCGAATAAGTTGTTGTTGTTGAGACGTGGTCGACACCTTAGAGAGAGTGATAAACGAGAGTGAGAGAGAGAATGATAGAGCTATCAGAACAAAGGAGAGAGAAAATCTAGAGAGAAACAACAAGAGAAATGAGGATTGGATCTGTTCTAATTGTTTTATTAGTCTAAATTTTTTAAGGATAGTTTTGATATTTTACTTAATTGTAAATACATCTTTATAATTAGATGTGCTATTAAAGTTTTTAAAATTTTGATATGTTAATTTCCTAACCTTTCATTGCCCTCCATCCTTCGCCAACAATCCCAAAAAAAAAACGCCAACAATCCCAAAAAAAACAAAAGAAAATTAAATAGAGTTTGCATATAGATAATGCCACCGAGGGGATTTTTAAAAGTAACATTTTAAAAAAAAAAAATTTGTCAATGATTTTTTTTGGGTCAGTTTTTGATACTAAAAAAGATTTTTTAGGCATCAAAACAGTTTCAGTTTTTTTTTCTTCCTATTGAAGTTACTTATCTTACTACAATTATTTTTCTTATCTTTATAAAAAAAACTAAAATAACTTACCTGTTTAAAAAAATATATTTTTGATGTAAAAAAAAGAAAAAATCATTTCCTCATTTTCAAGTTTTGTTCGGCCTTTTTTTTCAAAATTTGCCATGGCACTATGTCAAGCTCACGTCCAAGGGCTTTTAAAATCTAAAACTCAAAGAAGAAGAAGAAGAAGAAGGCGCCATTATCAGTGATAATTTATCACTTTGGCTATCATCTCTGGTAAAATGGTTATCTGTTTCACTGCCAGTTTTCGCACACATACTTCAACTCCTTCTTCAGGTTCTTACTCTTTGACCTCCGTTATGGATTCCACCTTCTCAATCTCACCCACTTCTCAAACCCTAATTTTCTTCTTCAAAACTTTTCAGGCAGACCTTGCAAATACGCCGGGCAGTCAGTGGTAAAAAAAAAGTCTACCTTTTTTCTTCCATTTTCGCTCTCATTCAAGTTTTTCTAGATCTTTTTCTCTATTGGTTTTGCTAATTCTGCGAGTAAATTTTGAGTTTTTTTTTTTTTTTTTGGATAATTTTGGGCAGAGGTCGCTTCCTCTACGTATATTATGGGTAGGGAAAAAGAGATCGCGAGGAGTTCAGCTCGTTTTCGATGAGTACATTGAAAAACTCAAGCTCTATTGCAACGTCGATGATATTCAGATACGATCCAATCCTAAAAATGCACGGTATTTTGTCATTTTATTGTGTTGTATTCCGTATTATGTTGTCTATCAGGGCGGGCCAAGCAGAATCCGAGTGTTGTGAATTTTTAGGTTTTTTTTGCTTTTTTTTTTTTTTTTTCAATTGATGTTGTGTTAGTGAATGCTTGTGTTTGGGGGATTAATAATTGATGTGGTGATTGAATGTTGTGCATTTGTAGTGATTGGAGGGTTCAGGTTCAGGATGAAGACAATGCTGTCATGAATCTTATCAGGTCCAATGATTGGGTACTTATCATTTGGTTTTGTTCCTATTTTATTATCATTCATGGCTTACCTTAAAAAAATAATGATAATTATGAATAAGGTTTAATAGTTCCTTAAAACCAAAAATATTCTTTGCATTTGTGCCCCCAGTAAATTCTCTCTCTCTCTCTCTCTCTCTCTCTCTCTCTCTCTCTTCTTTTTTTTTTTTATCTTTAACTTTTAGGGACTTGTAGGGGCTGATCAAAATTTATTCAAGGAGAATAAAAGATTAACGTTACACAACCAGTTCATATTCATGAATTTGTAGGTTGTGTTGTTGGATGAGCGTGGCAAAGACATAGGATCTGAGCAGATGGCTGATTTATTGGGGGATGCAGGGAGTACGGTGCGGACTATTTCTTTATCAGATGTTTTTGGTGAAATAGTTCCGTTTTGATAATCCTTTTCAATGTATATGCATAATATGTCCCCGTGTGTGTCTCTGTGTGTGTGTGTGTGTGTGTGTGTTGGAATGCTTGGATTTCATCTATGTCTTGGTTTTGCGTGTATATGTGCTTATGCGTTGAAAGAATGCTTGCATGTCTATAATTGACAAAACCATGCAGTGTCTAATTTTTGGACTATAATTCTCATAGCTTATGATGGTGGCGTATGTATCTTGTACCTGAAGTAAAGTGGCAAATATGTTATTGCTATTGCATTCTAGAAGTTAGTATCAAGTAACTGAACGGAAGATTGAAACAGTGGTTACCATCCTTTCCAATGCCGGTCACTAATATTTATCTGAAGCACATTGAATCAGATTCTTTTAGATGAATGACACAATTCCAATCATTGTGCTATAAATATTCTGTCTGCCGTAGGTTGAAGTGTAAACTAAACAAAAATCTTAAATTTAAGGTTTTTCAACTGATTCAAATATCTATTTGTCTTTAAAGGGTGCTGCAGCATTATCCTTTTGCATTGGTGGACCCTATGGTCATGGACAGCAACTGCGGGAACGTGCTAACTTATGTATTAAATTGTCATCTTTGGTCTTTAATCATCAAATTGCTTTGCTTGTGCTTGTTGAACAACTGTACAGGTACAAACTTGCATCTTCTACCCAAAATTACTCTTCATGATGTTGTTTCGGTCATAAAGTGTGGGATTGTTAGACATTTAAGGATATTTTTTCAAAAGGAAAAAAATATTTGTTATCTGCATTTTGCGTTGGTCTTATAGATAGATGATACGATGCTACATTCCCTTCCTATTTAGTGCTAATGAGAAATGACTTTATTTTCGAAGAATTATTGCAAGTCTGCGCAAATGAGTCACCATCTCTTTGGAAAGTGAATGTCTGGTGTCTTATAAGAGTTGTCTGTGGCAGTTTGAAACACTTTATTGGAAATTTGGAAAGAGTTCTCTAGCTTGAAAGTTGCTTAAAGTTTAAAATGGGATGGAATGAATTTCTCCAGATTGGCACTTTTCTTTCCCTACATAAAGCCAGCTTACTGTAGTGATGCTATTAGCTGTTCTGCATAGTATTTCAGAAGGGCTGAGAGAAGGTTTCTTCTGTTGTTGGGTTGTGAAATAAATTAGACGAATGTAGTTGGAAAAGAAATTATATTGTATTTTTCTTTTACAGCCCACAAGCCACTGTAATCACCTTTTGCAAACCATTCTGTTGCCAGCAAAAATAAACTGATTTATCATGCTTTTTTACATTTTTTTTTCTCCTTCGTTTGAATTAATTTAAGCAACACATGATTTTTATGTTTCACTTCAGGTCGTGGACCATTTTGAAAGGGCAGAAGTACCATCACTAGTTTTTCATCTTTACAAGTACTACAGGTACTTTTTTTTTTTTTTTGGAGTCAAAACAAGTACAGGTACTTCTTCTGCTTTCTTAAATTGAGCTATTCACCCATGCTTTGGATTCATGTGCTTAGTGCATACTACTTTCCTGGATTTATACATTTTAATAATTAATCTGCAACTCCTAGATGATATTAGACTCATATAATGCAGGTTCTGGAATAGAAATTAAATGTGTTCCTTTAAAAGGTAAGAACAAGTCCTGTGATGTCCTGAGCCAGGATGACTAAGTAGGGATTCATGGCCCTAAAATGGCCCTATACTAGACACACTGCTTGCAGCTATGCACTTGGTTACTACGGAATTTGGTTTCTGATGTTTTCCCCTTCTTCAACTTGGAGGAAAGGGTTCTATTTATGGTTGATGCACGACTATTAAAAAAAATAAAGAAGTTAATATAGGATGTGAGCTTCAAGCAATGTATGGGCTACATGGCGTCGAATTCTAGTTTAAGCAAAGCAAAATAGTATTCGTGGCATTAGATTCTATGTTAAGCAAGCAGCAAAAATCTGCAACCCACTGGGGCTGCACAATTGCATTTCCGCTGTGTGGGGGCAACACCACTTGTGAGTGAGTGACTGCAACCACATTCGGGCATAGCTTTGCTCTAAGTAAACTTTAAAGTATCGCGTTTCAATGGATAAGTTTGCCACTTGGTCAGCTAAGTACTTCTTTGTAATGAAGTGATAGTACACTTCCACGTGCTTTGTTGGGGGAAAAATTATTATTTTTTTGCTTGGCAGAGTACCAATTGTTTGCAGTCATTTGTATGATAAGTCGCCATAGAACATACTTTGCTTGGAGCCTGTTGTGTCTATCGATACAAATAAATTTACCTTTCCTTCAGTTTAATGCACAGTGAGTAAAATTTGACTTGTTCTGAGTGTAGTGCATGTATGAGCATTTGTGAATAGCGGCTTTCCAATCATAAAAGCCAGTTCTAGAATGGTTCTTCATTAACGTACAAGTTATTTTAATATCTAAGAATAAATATTTTCTTATCAAATAATGCTTGGTAAAATTGGGAAGTGTGGTTGCAATCATGGTAATGGTTTAAAATACTATAGCATGTGATAGCTTTACATTGTAGCAACTTTTTGCTTTTTATTGTAGCATGTGAGAGTTTTATACTATTTGGTGGTCACAAAACATGGTTCTAATTGAGATTGCTAATCACCCTAGAAGTGAAACCCATGCATTAGTGTATGTTCTTGTTAAAGCACTCAATTTTGCATGCAAAGGAAGAGGGGCTGGTGCATGATTGGATGAGTATGGGCAACTGTCACCGTTGAAATTTTTGAATTCAAAATCTATGTGTGTGTGTGTGTGTGTGTGTGTGTGTATATATTGTTTTAATATTTTAGTTATGTCTCTACACGGTGACGACGATTTTGATTACAACCCCTACATGGTCTAAATAAGTTTTTATTAGGCTTTGTGACTGGGACCAAGTTTGAGCATTATGAAGATTTTTTTTTTTTTTTAATTAGAAGTATGACATAATTGAAGTTTTTGCTAATATATTTAAAATTAAAAATTTCAATGGGGGCAGTTGCCCTTGCTTCTCTCAACTTTGTCTGTTCCAGTTTGCCTCTAGATGTGGTGCTTGTTGATGAAGGTGGTGGGTGGCATTCTACCCTAGTCAAATCCGTCTATTTTGCCTGCCAAATAAGGAGGAGTGGAGGATGTTCAGATTAGTGAGTGCAATTGCACCCATTGATATTTTTAATTTCAAAAACTATGCAGTAGTTTCTTTTGAAAATTCCAATTATACCGTAATGAAAATTTTTGTTATGCTCCTACTTGGTTCTGCTTTAGAACCTGATGTATTTTGTTAACAATTTTTAAATCTGAATCAAATGAGGGCACAATTGAGAACAACCTGAAAAGAAGCTAATGAGAATTTTATGATAGGCTATGAAAAAGTATGAAAGATATCCTTCTGACAGAGCAGGTCATAAACTGTTAGATGTTTGTCAAGTTTCGTCAATTTATTGCGTACTTTAAAAAAAAAAAAAATCTGATATGATTCTAACATCATGTAACATCTTGGAACCATAAAATTTTTCCAGGAAAATATACTTTCTTACTTGGATTTATGTAGTGGATTATTATCTCATTGAAACCAATAATATGGTTTAGATAAAACGCAGGTGAGAGGTGAGACTGCAGCTTTCAACTGCCAATTCGTGCCACAGCAGGTACTATGGGGCTCAGCAATGGAAAAGCCGAGAGGCAGATAAGATGAGGACTATGCTGGGACGTGTTTTTGGTGTTAAAGCCTGTGTGGCAAACTTTGCTAGATCAATATGGTTTTATAGTAAAATATGTATACAGCTGTGACTCTCATTGGTTGATCTGATTTAGATTTTGTTTGGATGATTTTTTTTTTTTTTTCTCAGTTGCATAGAGTGCATTTGGGAGAGATGCACAGAATGGTTGCACTACCACAGATGAGCAGAAAAATGGTTTTTGGTGTAAAGAGTAAAGACCATACTTTGACTTCATGAATGAAATAGATGGGGTTTATCTTTTGCCTGTGATTTGTACACATGAGAATAGAGGCTTAATGTTAGTTTCATCCAAAATTTCCCTTCATTTCCATAAAAATAAATTCGTTACACAGCATATTGAATGGCTATTTTCAGTTTTGTTGAGATAATGCAGCACCTGCACGCCAAAATGCAAGTCTTTTATGTAAGGACCTCTTTGGCATAGAGGGATAGGTTTGGGGTTAGGATTAATAATTTTTAGATAATTTATCCAATGAACCCAAAAGAATCCCATATACGTGGGATAAACAATCCTACCAAAAATATTGGGATAAATAATCTAGAAACTTGGGATTATCTCGAGCATACCTCGCCAGCCTCCAAGAACAATGGATATGTCGCCATGCGTCCAACAGGCAAAATTGTCGTCACACCCACCGCCAACTCTAGCTCCGGCAAGAAAAGTTGTCGCTCCTACCTCCAGCGTGCAAGGTCACTACCCCAAGGCCTAGCACAAAGATTTGTTGCTCTTACCCCACAAGTTTTGCTGCCCCTGCATTGCCCCTCCTCTGGCGCAAGAGGTTACCAGCTCCGACGTATGAGGTCTACTGTCATTGCAACTCGCCTTCTTGCCCCTGTGCTCCGTGGAAATCTGTCCCTCTGTGTGAGATCTCGCGCGGTCATTATTGCCAGATGCCTCCTTAAGTGAGGTCATTGTTGCCACTCGCCACCCTGTTGCAGCTCAACTGCCGATGTTGTCTGCCGTCACAAGCATCGTTGTTCCCATGTTCCGTCATAAGGGCTTGGGCCCTAGTTCGTTTACATACCAGTCATGAGGAAGGCATATAAAAATGTTAACGTTTTATTTTTAATCTATGTTTTTTGTTCAAGCAAAACAAAACGAAAAGGAAGAAATCTACATTTTGTATTAAATCGGGATATATAAATGAGAAACTTAACCATTTTTTAATGTTAATCAGAAGGACATAGAAATTGATATGATTCTTAACTTAGGTATGTAATACTATTCAGGGCTTCTAATCCAAGAGTTCACTAGACATAGATAAACAACCTATCCAATCCAATCATAACCTCATAATCCTATCCAGGGGCCTAAATATCATCATTCCTATGATAAATAACAAACTCACGTAAACACCCTACCATCTCGAAGCCAACAAATAGATAAACACTCCTCTATCTTGATTTGAATATCATGGAAAACACCCTTGTCTCTTATTCCAAATGGTGCCTGCCGAGCACTTTTTTCCTTTTTCTTGTATTATCCATTTGTTCCTTGGAGGGAGAGACATGAAAATGCTACTATGGATTAAAACTATGGGTGTTAATGAAATTCTTTGATCTGTTAAATTCAATTCAATTTCGTGGCTGAGATTTTCCAATCTGATACATGTGGATTTGATGATGGATTAAGCATCTCTCAATCCATTTAATCCATCAATCCAAATTATATATATAAATATATATAATTTTTTTTTTTATAAACATGTAATGTAAACTACGGCCTGCAATGTTTTGTTTTTAAGTTTCTAATTCCTACGTTTATAGCTCAAAAAGGAAAAAAAAAAGAAAAGAAAGACTTACAATTTAAGTTTTTTTTTTTTTTTGGCTGCCAGACTTACAATTTAGTTTAATAAGCTTGTAATGTAAACCTATTTTCTATGTTTATAATTTTTTTTAATTTTATTCAAGTTTGTTTGTTATAATAGATTGTGTTGCTACAATTAGTTTATTATCAAAAACTTATATTCAATTGGATTGTAATATACAGTATTTTGTTGAATTATACTGTATTAATGTTATGTTATGTTGGGGTGTTTGGAAAGCATGGTTAGAATCAATGGTTTGAACTAATTTTGATTAAGAATACTGTAGCATGTGGAGCTTTACACTATAGCAACTTTTTTGTTTTTTTACTATAGTTGTTGAGAGCTTTACACTATTTATTGGTTAAAACTAATTAGTTCTAACTAAGAGCCAAATACCTTATAGTTTTAATGTCTAGTTTTTTTACTGAATTTAAAGGTTTAATCTGTGAATCCATCAAATCCAATCCACAAAATCCGTTGATTTTGGATTAGATTGGATTTGGGGTCTTATAAATTGATTTGTGGAGTAGAATTTTCCTAATCCAAAAGAAACAAATTGGATTATAGATTGACTTTTAGTGTGTGTAATCAAATCTGTAAACACCCCTAATTAATATCTTTTCTCATAAGCTAAAAATCCAAAGTAATATTCGCTCTCTCTTGATGAATTTTTCTTTTCTTTTCCTCTTTTGGTAAGAGATTTTATCATTAGATTAGATGAGAAGGACTATCCATTTAAAAAAGAGAACTTTTATGTTATAAACGGTTGGTTTTTGCTAATGATACAAATTGTTGTTTTAGTCATTAGAATCATAGTTTAACAGTTTGACTTGTGAGTATCCATATTAAAATTTATTACGCATAATTTGAAATTATTTCTAATTATAAATCAAACCGTTAAAAAGTAAATTCAACAAGTAAAATAATAGTTCCTACCGGTACATAAATGATAGTTCTTACAGTAAATATTACTTAAAAATGAGTTGTCTGTAGATGTTTGTGGCCACCAAACGATCCTGTTTTTGGGTTGAGAATCATAACTAAACAAAAAAGTGCTCTAAACTACTCCAAATCTAGCATGACTATTAAAATTTAGATAAAAAAAGGCCCTCAAACACATTAAAAATGCTTGTTTAAAAGAATGAATTGAAATTTCATATAATTGTTAAACATCAGTTTTTAATTGAGGGTTTCAAAACTGACCCCATCAATTTAAAAAGAATAATCGAAAACGAGTTGATTACAAGAGTAAACACTCGGTTAACCAATTCAGAACTACTGATTTTGGGCGGTCGATTCTCGATCAGTTATACATTTTATCTAATATATATATATATATATATATATTTTTAATTTTAGCTATGTAGTTAAAATTAATAAATAAAATATTTAAAGCAAAAAGTGAAAAATTCAAAAATGAAATTCAAGAAATATGTTTCATCATTGATTTGAAAAATGAAATTACAATATACATACAAGAGAAACAGTAGCAAATGTGTCATTATTCCAGTATTGTGCCCACTAAACTAAGAACTAAACGAAGGTGATATTGGGAAACCGATTACACCAATCTCCCAAAAATAAAACTTACAATGAATAAAATAGTTGACTTCTAGAAATCAGGACTAATAATTAATGAATTTTTACACTCCCTCACGATCTGGGTGGTAGTGTTGATCACATCCAGCTTGGAATAAAAGTCCTCAAAATTAGTCTGCAGAAGAGCTTTAGTGAGAATATTAGTTGTTTGAAGTTTAGTTGGCGTGTAGACCAGCTTTATTATTCCTTCCTCTATATTCTCTTTGATGAGATGTTGGTCTATCTCTACATCCTTCGCAATGCTTATGCCAGCCTGCTTGTCACAAAACATTTTCGTGGACTTACTCATCGGCAATTCTTAGCTCCACTAGTAACCTTCTTAGCCACATTCTTTTGCATATGCCATAAGACATGGCTCAAAACTTGGCTTTTGTACTATTTCAAGCTACAACAGATTGTTTCTTGCTGACCAAGTATCTAAGTTCCCTTATACATAAGCGCAATATCCAAGGTTGATTTTCGATCTTGTTGAACCAGCCCAATCAACATAAATGTCCCTGCTTGAAGTTCTCTTGAAATATAGACCCTTTCTTGGAGTCATCTTGAGATATTCTAGGAACCCGTATGTTGCACCCATGTACCCCTTTGATAAATTGTTTATAAATTGACTCACCATACCAACAAAAAAACCAATGTTAGGTCTTATGTGTGAGAGATATATGTTTTCCCACAAGTCTTTATCATCTATTTGGGTACTTCCCTCTATTTTACCCAACTTAGCTGTATGGTTGGTAGGAGTATCATCAGCTTTGCACCCAAGTATTCTTATCTCTTTCAACAAGTTTAGGACATACTTACGTTGAAAAACATAAATGCCTTTATTTAAACAAGCTACTTCCATACCTAGAAAGTATTTCCGATTTCTGAGGTCCTTGACTTCAAACTCTTTAGCAAAAAGGTTCTTAAGCTTATATATTTCTTCCTCAAAGTTCCCAGGTAGGATAATATCATCCAAATAGTCTTTCTTTCATGTGAATGTTTGACAAAGAGCGTCTGATTTGGCTTAACATTGAGAATCGCCACACTTCTTTGCTGCTTTTGTAAGCCTGTCAAACCACGCTTGCAAAGATTTCTTGAGGCCATGACTTCTTGAGTTTGCAAGCTTTGTTAACATTTGTTTGTGTTTCAAGGCCTAGAGAGATTTCTAAGTAGACTTCCTCTTCTAAGTCGTCACAAAAAAAAAAAAAACATTTTTAATGTCTAGCTAATAAAGAGACCAATCTAAGTTTAACGACAAACAAATAGTAATAAATATTAATGCAACACAAAAAAATCAACAATTGTCCATACCAGAGATTAGGACACGCCTTACTGCTTCCTGAGGTTGGGGTTTGACTCCTCTCTGACGCAAAACTTTGTATTTTTTTAAAATGAATGAAGTGGTTGGCTTGGTTCGGTTCTAGCTGCCCACTCTATGGTGGAATGAAGGATGTTTAGAAGGTTGGTAGAAATAAATAATTAGAACTATTTTTATTGTAATATGTGAGGGCTTTACATTGTAGTAATTTTTTTATTTGTTACTGTAGCATGTGAAAGCTTTACACTATTTATAATTAAGTTTGTGGTAAGAATCAACCAAACATAAGGTAAGACTGGTTGATGAGATCAATTTTTGTCATTTTCCATTTTGTAATTATTTACAGCCAGTTTGTCGGTCAGAGGCGGTCAGTTTCGGTTTTTCCCTTTTTTTTCAACAATCTAATCACATGTACCAAGTGATAAAATTGGCTTTCAAGTTTGTTGTTTATTTGCGGTCGGTTTCGTTGATTAAAGGTGGTCGTTTTGGTTTTTGGGTTTTTTTTGAACAATCTTATGACATGCATATGATGGAGCTCCCTTCCAATTATTATAATCATTGAATTAAAAATATTGTAGATTATTTTATTGAATTCAAAAGTTATTTTCTTACATTTAAGAGTTCAATAGATAATTTGTCAAATTTGATGGGGGCACAAGCCCCATAAATCCTACTTAAAAAAAAAGTGAAAAATTTTATGATAAGATCGAAAATTTTTTACACTCAAATTTGTAATATACTTTTTTGTTTTAGTTTAATGTGATCTTAAGAGGTAACTTTTTTATAATTTTTATGAAATCTCATTTATTGTAATTTTAGTATGATATATCTTTTTAATCTGATATGATTTTACTGTAATATTTTATTTTACATTTTTGAAGCCTATTGTAAAAGAATAATTGTAATCGGTAAACTCGGTCAACGCTAATGGACACCAGAATTGTTAGGCACGAGAGCACAATAAAAACCGCATATTACAATATGAGGTTCACAAATTGACATCTACATTTTGTAGGTCGTCAGTTATTAAATGACGAATTAACCCATTAAATGACAAATTATGTGGTCTACGTCCTCACAAATCGCAAGAGCCCCTTCATTGGCACACAGTACGCCACGTATCACGTTAAATTCTTCGTCCACGTGTCATCCTCTCAACAGCTTAAAAAATTCCCACCCTTTTTTCTCTCTCTACAAAATCCAAAACCAAACCAGAAATGGCCACGCTCTTCTTCTCCAATGCAGCTGCGTCTCTTTTCCTTCTTCCCCTGAGAAGCAACCTCAGAAGTCCGTACAACCCCAAACGGAAACCCTACCTTTCGATCTTCGCGCGCTTCTCAACAATGGCTTCGATCTCCGCTTCCAATTCTGTCGGACCGAGCTCCGCGGCGATCCGTGAGGTGCCAGAGGTCGGGACGGATCAGATGGACCGAATCGCCGAGGAGGCGTTTCGGAGGTACTCGTCGTCGCCAGCGAAGAGGAACGGCAGTGGCGTCGCGATTGTTTGGTTCAGGAACGATCTGAGAGTTTTGGACAACGAGGTTTTGTACAAGGCGTGGATTTCGTCTCAGGAGGTTTTGCCTGTTTACTGTGTTGATCCTCGGCTTTTTGGTTCTACCTATCACTTTGGATTCCCAAAAACTGGAGGTAAGAGTTCTGTTTTTGTAGGCCTAAAACTCGGTTTCTTGCGTTATAGTGTTTGTTTAGGGAGATTGTGGCTTTTCTTGGAGAATTTTGATTCAATTTTTTTTTCTTTTGAGGGAAAACAAAAAATCATGTTGATATTTTGCTGTGGAATTATTAGTCAATGTTAAGCGCATTTATAGACTAAAACTATGAAAATATGAAAATTTACGAGTGAAAAGAATGGTCGAGTAGCCTTTGCCTTGCTCTTGTTTGGTATAATTGTCATTGTCGTTTTTTTTGTTTTCGCAACTGAAATGAATAGTGGAGACTTTATTAAGTAAAATTTTGAGAAAAACCTGCCACAAAGTGAAAATGTAAACAGAAATAACATTTTGACAAACCGCTTTGTTTCTGAAGCATGCCGGATTAGGGAAGATATGAACATGAGGAAATTCTTTGACATTCTCCGTTGTCTTCGCAGCATTGAGAGCGCAATTTGTCATGGAATGCTTGGCTGACTGGAGAAAGAATTTAATGAAGCGGGGACTTAACTTACTGATTCAACATGGGAAGCCCGAGGACATTCTCCCTGCCCTTGCGAAATCTTTTGGAGCACATACTGTTAAGTGGTTTCCAGACTTATTTGCTTCAATACAATGATTTATATGATCAAAAGATGAGTTTTTGAAGCAATAAAAATTGAGTCAGGTATTTGCACAAAAAGAAACTTGCAGTGAGGAGCTGAATGTGGAGAGATTGGTGAGCAAAGGTTTGCAAAAAGTGGTGTTGGAATCATCTTCAGGGCAAACTAACGGGCCTAGTTCTACTAAAAATCCAAAGTTGCAACTTGTTTGGGGTGCCA